>JAJAGP010000423.1:225000-422038 GCA_025084515.1 Ancistrus triradiatus | reverse complement strand
CCAGGTGTGTCCCCCTGCTTAAGCCAGTACATGTCCAGGCCTGTCTGAAGTTTGCCAGAGAGCATATGGATGATCCAGAAGAGGATTGGGAGAATATCATGTGGTCAGATGAAACCAAAATAGAACTTTTTGGTAAAACCTCAGCTGGAGGAAGAAGAATGCTGAGTTGCATCCCAAGAACACCATACCTACTGTGAAGCATGGGGGTGGAAACATCATGCTTTGGGGCTGTTTTTCTGCAAAGGGGACAGAACGACTGATCCGTGTTAAGGGAAGAATGAACGAGGCCATGTATTGTGAGATTTTAAGCCAAAACCTCCTTCCATCAGTGAGAGCATTGAAGATGGAACGTGGCTGGGTCTTCCAGCATGACAGTGATCCCAAACACACCGCTCGGGCAACAAAGGAGTGGCTTCGTAAAAAGCATTTCAAGGTCCTAAAGTGTTCTAGCCAGTCTCCAGACTTCAACCCTATAGAAAATTTGCGGCAGTGTAAGGTCCGTGTTGCCCAGCAACAGCCCCAAAACATCTAGAGAAGATCTGCATGGAGGAATGGGGCAAAATACTTATTTTCCACCATAATATACAATAAAATTCTTTAAAAATCCTACAATGTGATTTCCTGGATTTTTTTTTATCATTTTGTCTCTCATAGTTGAAGTGTACCTGTGATGAAAATTACAGACCTCTCTCATCTTTCTAAGTAGGAGAACTTGCACAATCAGTGGCTGACTAAATGCTTTTTTGCCCCACTATATCTCCCTGGCCATTCTGGAGTTACTTTACTGCACCTGTAAATTATTTACACTAAGTTTGAACCAATTCTATGGTTGAATTTTTGCGTAATAACATAAAATGCCACAGGTGTAGTGTTTGATATTCGTATAATGTCTGATATATGCACATTCGCAAATTTGAGGAAGGTTTTTTCCATCTGTAACTGGGATGTTGTCATCCAAAATACAACAACAGAGCAGATCTAGTGCTTCGAGGTCCAATGTAAGATATATATAGATAGATAGATAGATAGATAGATAGATAGATAGATATATCGCTATATTAATCCCAGAGGGAAATTTGTGAATTAAATTGCTAGTGGTTTCAGTGCTTGTGAGAACAAAATGACGCACCTTCGAAAACATAGTTTTCAAGCCATAGTTACTCAGAGAGGGGCAGGATATTCTAACAAGCCTCCTTGTGATGTAAGAGTAAAATCTGAATGGCTTGTGGAATCGTTTTATGTTCTGAATGGCTTGTTTAAACGTCCAATGTTCCCATAACTACACATCCCAGAAAAATAGGACTAGGTTGTCTGATTTCACAGTTGGTGGATTGGTAGTCACTCCAGATACCCAAATGCACTTTACATGAGGTGCACAAGCATTTGACTTGATATGTGACATTTAATATACTGTTACTGAAAAGCAGACTGTTGTCTTATTATTTCCCCAGTTTAGCTTCGGCAACCCAGCTGTCTGCAGCAGTGGTATTCACACTATTCTTTCAGAGCTCCATTACATGCAGCAACTTTCCATAAAGCTTCATCTGTAGCTTCATTTTGTGGCTTGATCTCATGTAGCTTGTTTCATAGAAGTTCCTCAACTTCCTGACAAGGAGTTCATGTTTTGTATCTTAAGTGTTGTTTCATTTGTTGAGTTTCATACCAAGCAACACCAGCCAGAGGCTATTCATGTATTCATAACTACAGTTTTCAGTTTTCAACTGGATTAAAATCATGCACAAATGCTTGTGAACATAATCTACTATTTACATAATGTTCTGTACTTTATGGTTCTCTACTAAAGGAAGAAAGAGCAGTACATACAAACGTATACAAACCACTAGCGAAAATGTTTGTTTGGATCTTTGTGGAAAAGGATTCATACACAGGATAATGATCCCAAACACACCTCAAAGCTCTGGAACAACTTATTGAACAACAAAGAAGATCAAGAAGGGCAGACTGTCATAGACTTTCCTACACAGTAACCTGACCTAAACCCTATCGAGCATTCATGGGGGCTCTTGAAGACAAAGTGAAGAATTCAATGAAATCACGATTATCTTTTGAATAATTTGAAATAATACTGAGATAACATGGATCATCAGATTTTGAACAAACTTGTGGAGTCCATGTCACCTCGAGTGCAAGGTCTTTACCTCAAATGTCCCAAATTTTAATAAATTCTGTAAAGATTAAACTTTACAGTCAAATTGTTAATCGGATAATAGAAATTTGTAATGATCCAAAAACATAGAAGCATCTTCACTAATGATATATATATATATATATTAGTTAGATATATAAAAAGACAGTTCAGCTAAAATCCCCCAGCAGGTCCCCTGCACCAAGCTGTAGGAATATCCCTCACCACACACTGTGAGGTATGGAAAACACCCAACACTACATGCTACATTGTGATTATGCCTTGAAATACATTGAAATCATACTGAAACCTTGAATTTTTCCCCCTTAAATTTGTCCACTCCAGGGTCGAGGAGGCTCCTGTATCTGTCCTTGGATGTGACACCAGCTCATTACAGTGCTAGCAGAGGTCGCTGGGCATGGGTAGATGTACATCCTGGACAAGGAATGAGTCCACTGCAGGGTTTCATAACCTCTCAGTGATGGGAGGTGCTAACCATTGATTTGACTTAAGAAAGACTGGCTTGAATTACATTGATAATTATTTGCTTTCTGGTTGCTTATTTTAGTCATAAACACTAATCAGAAATTCCATCTATTAGCAAAAATCCCGCATTACATAAGCATTGTCATGTACCACAAGAATCATATTGTTGCATCTAATAAACCAGAACTCTGGTCTTTGTGGCTGCTCCAGGCTTTTGAAACGAGAGGAAACCGCAGAATGTGAGCCACCAACATCAAATCAATCAGGACAAGAAGACGTTCCTAGCCTGTATGTCAAATAGTCCATAAATTTAGTAAGTTACCCTAGTGCATTAGCACTCAGGCATTCTAGCCTAGGCAGTAGGTCTTAGAGTTATTATGGAGATCACTATTAATATCACTGGGATTTGCTCAGTGCACAGAATTCCCCAGGAGGAATGATTCATTGGCAAAAAACCTATAACCTAGACACATACATTTAAGCCAGTGACTGTGGTTGCAAATGTTATGTGAATCACTATTTTGGAAATCCTAATTGGCTGATGGTCCCAAGTAACTAATAAAGCTAACTGTCTTTAAATATTCAACATGCACTCCAAAACAAACAATCAATGAAAAGGAATTGCTGTAATAAAACAAACACATAGAGCCAAAATGTTTCTTGGGAATAATTTTGTAAGAAATGCAGCTAGGTGCTCGGGCAGTGCAGCAATAAAAAAGACACAGATTAGGATGATAATAATAAAGTGCAAAAGTTCAGGCACTCCTGGCCAAATTGCATGTTTTTAAACTACCTAAATAAAAATAAGTTTAAGCAACCTCTACAGAGAAACTTAAACAGACAGTCATAGAAGCTAGCGGTCCAATGAAACTATGATTGAAACCTTTAGCTACAATCACCCAGTTATTTTTGGGTGAAAAAATGTTAAGCATTTTCAAAGACCAACTTGCCAAATGTTAAACATAACGATGGTTGAAGTATGTTTTGGAATTGTGCAGAAGAATTATCAACAATTCTTGAAGATGAAAACTAGAGCATCAGTGAAGAGCCAAAGCTGAAAAGAGGTATGATATTATAATGGGACATTGTCCTAAAACCTAGCTCAACCTTGAACCACTTTAAGAAAAAAAACATTCTTGACATGACCTTAAAAATCTCCAGACGCTGTAACCAAACTCTGGCTTCAGGCAATATTACTACATTGTTTTAGGTTATGTAAAGTACAATTCTCAAACACAACAATGTAATAACTGTGACACTGGCTTGTTTTCATACCATGAATTTTTCACATGGCTCACGCATACCAAAGTGTGATGAGGCGTTGAAGAGCAAACTGATCTCGACACCTTCCGACATTCTCTACGCTTTATACATTCGTCTATTATATGACAAAAAACTCTAGAAAAACAAACTGGAATGGTATTGTGTATTTAAATAAGGGCTGGATGATACGACATTACAATAACATTACAACATTGTATCTGTCATCAGGTGTCACTGACTATAACAGGTCCATTTTTTTAAACTTTTTTTCACAAAACCTCAGCTATACTATAGATCATGAAAAATATACACTCACCAGTCACTTTATTAGGTGCACCTTGTTCAACTGCTTGTTAACACAAATCTAATCAGCCAATCACATGGCAGCAACTCAGTGCATTCAGGCATGTTGACAAAAGTCAAGCCAACCAGCTGATGTTTAAGCCATGCATCAGAAAGGGCCAGAAAGGTGATTTAAGGGACTTTGAATATGGCATAGTTGTTGGCACTAAATATTCTGCTCTGAGTATTTCAGAAACTGTTGATCTACTGGGATTTTCAAGCACAGCCACTTACAGACAATGGTCCAAAAAAGAGAAAATATCTAGTGAGTGGCAGTTCTCTAGGCGAAAATGCCTTGTCGATGCCAGTGGTCAGACAAACAACAGGAACTCAAATAACCACTTGTTAGAAGCAAGGTATGCAGAAGAACACCTCTGAATACACAACATGTCAAACCTTGAAGGAGATGGAATACAGTATCATAAAACCACACCAGGTGCCACTCCTGTCAGCTAAGAACAGGCAACTGGGGCCGGGGTTCACCAAAATTGGACAACAGACGAATGGTTCATTGCAATTTCCCTGTGACGTTCGGATAGTAGAGGCAGAATTAGAGGTAAAAAACAGGAAATCATGGATCCATTATGCCCGTCTCAACGGTTCAGGCTGCTGGTGGTGCTCTAATGGTGTGAGGGATATTTTCTTGATACACTTTGGACCCCTTAATACCAACTAAGCATCAAATGCCACAGCCTACTTGAGTATTGTTGCTGACCATGTTCATCCATTTATGACCAGCGTGTACCCATCTTCTGACGGCTACTTAAAGCAGGATAATGCAAAATGTCACAAAACTCAGCTCACTTCAAACAGCTTTCTTCAACATGACAATGAGTTCACTGTAGTCAAAATGGCCTCCACACTCACCACATCTTAATCCATGCATGGATGTGCAGCTGACAAATCTGCAGCAACTGCACGATGCTATCATTTCATTATGGACCAAAATGGCTTTTTCACAGCACCGTGCTAAATGTCATGAACGGTTAAGGCAGTTCTGAAGTCAAAAGGTGGTCCAACCCAGTATCAATCATACATTAACCTTCACATATGAGTGGCTCAAGAGCTTGTAATAACTGGTCACAGACTGACTTCACCCTAGATGCACCCACAGGACATTGCACGCTTTCTTTTACTCACTGAAACCTAGAGCTAAATTTACTTTGGCCAGTGCACCTACTGCCATGTTTTTGGAAATGCTGACAAACCACCATACACAGGGGAAACCCCCTATGGACACAAAGAGAGCATAGTAAGTGTTCATTCTATATATAGAACATAAATAGAGGTGAAGATCAAACTAGAGCCATTACATCTGTATTAGATCATCAACACTACATGCTAAGCCATGGCATCTTGATACATACATATGTGGAATCAAACTGGAGAACCTGGAATAAACACACACAGATATTGTGGAGGACATGCAAACTCCACACAGGGAGAGTCAACCTTCCACGGTCAGGATCGAATCAGGGATCTCGAAGCTGTAAGGTGACTGTGCTGACCACATGTGCCACCATGCTACCCAAGTATTAATATATAATAATAAATACATATAAACATTACTGCACACACCTGTATGGAATCAAAAGTCACAGTTTCTACTCCAAACCCTATTCATTTTAGCGTAAAGTTAAAATGCAGAAGGTTTTATTGGAGACCGATAACTTTTAGTGGTGTCAATTGAGTACATGCAAATTAAAGTGTTTGTAAGTCCAGCAGCCACTAATGTGATGGCACACTACACATAGTTTTGTTTTCTGTTTTTTGCTACAACAGCTTTACTGGCATTTGGAAAGTCCTGATGATGTTTTTCCACACCCTGAAGTATAAACTGCTTTTGTCTCTGTTGATTGCTCAGTACTGCATTGAACATCTCCATAAGTGTAATGCCCCATTCTGCTGAGTTCTATACCTTCAGTCCACCGGCTAGGTTACATATTTATTTATTTAACATCTCATCTGCATCAATGGCTAGGACATACCAGAATGTACAAGACGCCCTTAAGCTGAAAACCTGAGTTACCATGCAGGTCTGTAGTTCTTAATCTAAGAACGTATATAACATGGAGCAGAACATTCTGAGACCTGAAAAGCTAGGACAATGCTGCTCTGTAATGGAGCAATGGAACATGAAGGAATAGACCACCAAGTAAAACACTGCAGTAATCGAGCCTGGAAATGATGAGGAAATTCTCTTCTGAAGTTGTCCATAAGAAATCTGGAAAATCTGGTAGTTGATGTGATGTGGATAATAAAATTGAGGTTTTTGTCCAAAATCGCATCATGATTCTTTGCCATCTGGGTTGGTTGGGTGAACAGTGACATTGTCTATGTTGACTGAAAGGTCCAGTGTCAGGGATTTGTATTTGTACTGTTTAGGTCCCCCTCATTCTGTCAAGGTTCTCAACGTGTCCTGTGGTATCTGACAACAAGAAGTTAGTAACAGCTCCTTTACGTCCTGCAAGTTGCAAGGTCAGATTCATCCATCCGTCATATCCCACAGATGCTTAATCAGATTGAGACCTGGTGATTTTAGAAGCCAATTCCCCATCTTTAACAACCTGTCATGGTCTTCAAACCATTCCTGAACAAGTTTTGCAGTGTGGCAGGGTGCAATGCCTTGCTGAAAGAGACCAATGCCAATGCAGTGACCTAGCGGTTAAGGTACTGGACTATGGACCAGAAGGTACAGGGTTCAAAACCCATCTCTGCCAGGCTTCCACGGTTTGGTCTGCAACTGTTGGGTCCCTTAACCTGCAATTGCTTGGACTGTAAGACTGTATCAATTGTAAGTCGTTCTGGTTAAGGGCGTCTGCTAAATAACATAAATGTAGGTGGTACATATAAAAAATTAACATCAACAGCTCTATTGCCCTGGTTCGATCCCAACCTCGGCCTCCACCTGTGTGAATTTTGTCTTCCCTGTGTCTGCATGGGTTTACTCCAGGTATTTCGATTTCCTCCCACAGCCCAAAGACATGTTTGTAAAGTTAATTCATGTTTCCAAAGTGCCCTTAGTGTGTAAGTGTGGGTATGTGCATAATGGATTAGCACCCTGTCTGGGGTTATTTCACCTTGCGCCTTGTGTCAGCTTGGTACCAGCTTTCTCGCAACACTGACAAAGCTCAATTAAGAAAGTGAAAGAAGGAATGAATGAATGAATGAGTGCTAGGACCCAAGGTTATCCAGCAAAACATTACCACAGAGCATCACACTGTCAGTATTATTCACTTTACCTTTCTGTAGTTTTAATTTTATGGTTGACATATCAGCATATACATTATATATGTGTGTATGTGTGCATATATAATTTTTTTTTAAAAAGAATATGTTAGAAATCATATAGGCTATCGTTTTTAACCCCCAATCACAATAACCCATAATAAAGATTACTTCACAATATTTTTGTCCAAAGACATTCAGTTGTCTTCCCATTATCGATAAGTTAGACGCTATAGCTGAGTTTTGATTATTATTATTACTGATTTAGGACCCACCGGTGGAGTTAAAAAGTTATTTCGAGACAAGCATGATTTAAACTGAAGTTAATGTATAAATGTCCATGGTTTGGGGCATGGATTGCAATGAGACGCGTCTAGTGCACACAAGGAAAACTGTTTTTTCGCGTTTAAACTGCTTTCTGTCTTAATCTCCTGTGCGTGTGTAGCTACAACAAAATGCAGATTTAGTAATTGTTCAGGTGCACAAACTGGTTAGGCTACAGACACACTTACACATCTTAAACACAAACACACACTAAATGACGGCGTCAGTAAGTACGTTGACCAAGAGCGAAGCGCTTACCTTCAGTAGTGCTGGTCCTCAGTACACTTTACTCCTTATACACACTCCATCGTTACTCAAGTTTACTGAAAAGCGTCTGTCTGACAGGAATAACGGACATTTTCCACGTGACACTGCTGCAAAAGTACATAAAAGCAGTCTTAGTGTTGATCTAACGAAATATGCGTAAGCCACCTCGTAGCGCTTAACGTTATTCCCCAATGCAGAACTCCATACACACAGAGCTATCGCAGGTCACGTGACCTCGAGCAGCATTGCGCGTCTCTCTCTCTCTCTCTCTCTCTCTCTCTCTCTCTCTCTCTCTCTCTCTCTCTCTCTCTCTCTCTCTCTCTCTCTCTCTCAAATTTATGTCCAACCTACAAGTCCGACCCCAAACCATAGCTTCTCGCAGTAGCTGTCTGTACCAGTGGGGACCGTGTGGGTCTCCTCAAAGAGGCCTCTTACACAGACTGAAAGCTTTTCTATGGGTCCTGAATATGTCAAGACTTTTTTGTTATTGTACAGTAGGCCTACTGTCTTATGCAAAAAGGGTACACATGGTAAAAAAAAAACAATTATTGTTTTTACAAGTAACAAAGTGAATACAACCTCTATAAATGAAAAATACAAGTCTGCAAAGTTGGACATGGAAACATGGTTAACATGGAAAAAAACACAAGTTTCCGTTAACATTTTGCACTTTTTGAGGTCTGGCATGCTGGGTTTATTTTGTTTCTTTTTGTTTCTTAATTGCCATCTAAGTTTGGGTGGACTTTTGGCATTATCAGGATTCCAGTAATCACTCACCATCAGTGAGGAGATTATTTAATTTAGCTCCCAAGCCTAGGCACTGGACTAGCAGTTACTGGACTATGGACCAGAAGGTCCAGGGTTCAAATCCCACCTCTGCCAAGCCCCTGTTGGGTCCTTGAGCAAGACCCATAATTGCTTGGATTTTAAGACTGTATCAGTTGTAAGTCGCTCTGGATAAGGGAGTCTGTAAATGCTGTAAATGTAAATTATCCATTCTAGAGGACCCCTTGGGTGAGACTAGACCATAGCAGTGGCTGAAGAGTGACGTTAGAACCGCCACAGCAACAGCTGTGGGGAAGCTCACCAGGAGCTGGGTACTGAATGCTACACCTGCCTCGCTCTTCCAGACGGAGCCAGCTCCGCTGTCAACAGGGAGTCAACAGTCTGAGGCAGTTCAGCATTGGCCCTAAACTGCTCCTTAGACCCTCCCTTCTCCCTTGCCTTAGACAGTTCTTTTACATTTACATTTACAACATTTAGCAGAGCGACTTACAACCCACAACCTTACAATCCCAGCAGTTAAGGGCCTTGTTCAAGGACCCAATAGTGGCAGCATGGCAGAGGACCTTCTGGTCCATAGTCTTGTACCTTAACCATTTGGCCACCATAGTCTGTTAAGTGCTTTTGGGCAATTAAAAATGTTATATGCTAAAGTGCTACACCTTAATACGTGCAATATGTTTTACAAGTGCAATATCTTTATATGTGCAGTATATTGTACATATGTTAGTTTTCCCATCTATTTTCTAAAATAAATATCTTGTGTATATGTGGAGTTTCTTACTTTCTTTCTCTATGTATATCAGAGACCCATTTTTAGGCAGTGCATTGAAATTTCGTTGTGTAAAACAGGAAAGGAATCTTGAATCTTGAATAAAATTGTTATCGATACAAATGCGTAGGTAATGGTGTCATTTTCTGCCACTGTCCCTGAAATATAAAAAACTAAAACAAATCAGATATATACAATGATGTGCATATATGGTGTTTTATGGTGTTCAGACAGACATTGCAAGTTCCACATTGGCCCAAGTTGGTTTATGCTGATCTGGTACTGGTTTAGCTGGTGACTCTGCATGGTCTTGATGGTAAAGCTGGTTGACCAGAATACCAGTGTCCAAAACACAAAATATGCTGGTGTTTGCTGTTTTTGTAGCAGCAATCATACAAGTTTGGCTTTATCGCAAACGAGAATAGTGTGCTTGCAATACAGCTGTATTGTTCTTTGGGCAACTTTTTTTGTTCTGTTGTTTTGTTTTGTTGTTCTAGGTGAGCATTTTACCTGTTATTTCAAATAATGGCATACTTTTTATCCACTAAAGTTTAATAAAAAATGGTTGGGGTTTTTACTATTTGTGAAATAATGTTACTGACGCCATTCAAATGCAAATATTTTTTCTGCAAGAGAATAATTTTTGCTCATAGTCTTTGAAATGGAAACATGGCTAATGAAACATAAAACACTTGGCATCGACACCAGTGACAGCTTGGTTGATGTTGCTGGAATTTGAACCATCATCCTTCTGCTCAGTAGCCTAGTACCTTAACTACTGGGCCAAAACTGACCATCCATTTGTTACTGATATTGAATTTTTGTACCTGCAGATCAGTGTGATGATGCAGTAGCTGAACTTATAGTCTCACATGCTGGGGAAAAGTCCTTCCTGCAGTCCAGGACCTCATGATCAAGTCAGATTTGATATGAAAGCAATAC
The DNA here is from genome assembly GCA_025084515.1 of Ancistrus triradiatus. Taxonomy (NCBI): domain Eukaryota; kingdom Metazoa; phylum Chordata; class Actinopteri; order Siluriformes; family Loricariidae; genus Ancistrus; species Ancistrus triradiatus. The sequence continues at coordinate 411,485 of JAJAGP010000423.1, read as the reverse complement.
CCACTGCCTGACACTGACTACAATGCATAAAGAGTAATATAGAATGGAAAATTTCATTACTCCAGGCAAAAAAAGTACCATAGTCTCATCCATTGAACTGTCACCTACATCAGCATCTAAAACTTTACAGCTGATTTTACTGCTAGGTGAGGTTGCTTACTTACATTACGCAGAAAAATAAGTAAAGTATTCACATTTGTTGGTTGAAAACACAGCTAAGGAGGTAATTATTTTGTGTTCTTTACCTGGATGTTATTTCACTTCAACAGGTGGCTGAATTGTAAAATGATTTAACAGCTGACATTAATGTTGGGTTAACAGTGCTACAATAATTTGGGCTCCTCAGCTCAATTTACATTAGATTCTTACCCTTCTTTCCATCTCTTCCTCTCTCTCTCTGTCTCTTATATACACACATTTACGGAATGAGAACCTGATATTATATGTGTCAGTATTTCCTGAAGGAAGTATGACATAAGCATGCATTTCAGAAGAGAGAAACCACTGGGAACTAAGAGGCCAGCAGAAACTGTGAGAGCCTCTGAGAAATGAGTGCATTGAACTCTGCTGTGCTGTTCTGTGCTGCAAAGACGCAACTCTTATTACTCTGCTTATTTCTCCACATAGAAACGTCTAGGTAATTCATCTAAGTGGCAGCACTTGTTGATCATCATTACCTCGTGCTTATGAGGAGTGCAGCATCAGCCAAATGTTGCTCACAACGACACTGCATGTGGTTAATAAAACTTTGTGTTTAATAAACCCTTCTGCCTCAGAGGCTGCACTGTTACATGTGTCATTATAACTGCTGCACTACAACAGCTAAAGTATCTGGCAAGGTAATATATGGGTAAAGCAGATTAATAACCTAAATAATGAGAATAACCTTATTGGACCACATACGTATATGTGAACAGACATTATGTAGTGTATTTCTATACTTATACTGCAGTAGAACAATATAATGTGATTTGTGTTGAACAGAAAATGAAAACAGATTGAACACTAACGCATGAAGTGTTACTGTTTGCTTTGTAAAACTCTGCAGAAGGACGAGGGGTGAGAGAGACACATTCCTGCAGCTCCACATTGGGCGTCTTCCATCACAAGCAGATTTCAAAATGGAAAAAACACTCCATGAAGCTTCCATCAAGCAATCCTTCAAGAGTATACTCACTGTTTCCATTATTTTTGACATCTGTTTCAGTCAGTGGAATTTATCAACTTAAAATTATCTTCAGAAATACTATAGAAACAAACAGCATGTGCAATTTCCACTTTAGAATGCCATGATACAGGCATGAAAAACCTGTTAAAGCAAATTAGTTCCAGAATGTAAAGCTGTGTGGGATATCTCTCACTGGTCGTTTGTCACACCGGGGGTTTGACTTTTCACACTCTAAAACGTGGTACAGAATGCATGCAAAACTAGGAATGCTTTTCACTGCAGGCAATAGATGTTAAAGATGATTTCGACTGACTGTTTCAAGCATTCTGCTTAATCTGCACTACAGCTTCCAGCACTGACTAACATCCTACATGATCAAGTCAAACATTTTGACCAGCATCTCAGAGGATTCCTGCATTATCCAGTTGCAGGTTGCTTGCAGTGCAAGGACAACAAATACAACAGAAATAAAGAATGACGTGACATGAAGTTACATGAAGGGGGGAAGCAGGGCTTAACCAGTAAATACACTGTATGTAATCCCTTGAGGGCTTGTTGCATGAGAGAAATTCTCAAAGCTGCTAGGGACATTTATAAATGCAGGAATCATGAGCAGGGTATGTCATTTAGAGAGATTGTTTGTCCTACTGCCAAGCTTTTATGAAAAGTTTATATAATATTTAATTATCTCATAAAGTAGAACTCCTAGCTGGTCTGAACTTATTTGGCAGATGCTTACATAATAACAATTAGATTTGACATTTATGTGGGTCAAGAGTTAGAATATAGAGTTTTCTGTGCTTGTAATTGCTTGTAATTGAGAAATGGCTGAGGGACAGAAGGAATTTTAACCGCATATGAAGAGTAAGCTATGAAAACAGTTGTGGTATAAAATACTAATACATCTTGTCTATGCAGGGGCCATTGGAGACTGCAGGAACATCTCTCTGCTTTGCTGAGCATAACTCTGAACAGTTAGCCTTGATGCAGCCAACTCTAGGCACTACCACACAACTGAAAACCAATCTGGTAAACAATCCCAAAACCCCAAAACCACATCATCCTCTGGCTTCTGCATGTGTCCACTGTGAAAGCAAAACCAGGATACTGGTTTGCTATAAATAGTTACGGTTTGTGTATGTACTGGTGTGTAATTGTCAGTGGCAGATTTAAAATGGCACCATTGCTTCCAGACGATGCAACATTTTCCCAGGCTGCTCATTAAAGCTCAGCTGTTGATTTAACAGCATAGGCAGCCTAAAATTCAATCATCAAGAGTCATCAAGGAGGTCAACTGAGGGCAAGGTTATAAAACCTACAGATTTTCAGTAGGAAGTAACTTCTTCCAGTCTCTAAGTGTAGGTATTGAGTTTTTACTAAGCCAAGTGGGCACCATTTGTTTATGCGAGCAGAGGTGGAGCCAAAGGTGTGGTAAGGGTGGCATTTCAAATTGTCTTTTACGGTAACTGAATGACTATAATGGTTCCAGAACCACTCTGGGAGAAAATAGTTCATTGCATGTCTGCGCCATTTTTGTCTGTTTAACTTGCATTAATTACTATTAATATATAAGTAGCTTGCTACGGGCTTGGAAATACTAGCATTTGGTTTCTAAGGGTATTACTGATCAATGCATAAAAATAAAGGTATCGTGCACGTTATCATCAAGTAGCTCTGGTAGCTCAGCGGTAAGAACTGCTCTAAACAGCAGTTCCTGTGTTCAAATCCTGGGTGTATCTCAGGCAGAATAAGTCAAAACAGGATGCTATTATCATGACCATAATTGTAGTTGCTTTGCAAGAATTTTTGGGTAACTAGTTGAAAGTTGCACAAGGCCTTCTAGATAATATCTGACTTTTAATATTAATTACCCATTAACACTGTTAATGCATCAATGCACATAATTGTTTCGAATAAGGAATAACGATGAATAATAAGATGAGGCAAATGTATATTTAACGCAAGTAGACTGACGTCAGTTGACACACATATTTACAGTGTAAACTGTGATGGAATTAAACCACAAACACCAGCATCTCAGTAAATAGTAGGCTAGCATTGTAGTTAAAGCAAATCCTAAATGTCTTTGCATTCAGCACATACTGTGCTATCTAGTTTGTTGACACCATTATGTCGTACTGCATTAATTTAGTCAGTAGCAGTCCATTTGGGAGTCATCGTACCTTGGGGTCATTACCACAAAAATGCTACAGTCAGGACATCCATTCTAAAGAGACACCACTGGGCTTGCACAGTGACACCTTGATCAAACCGGTTTATAGCATGGAGTGAGTAGAAAGGTTAGGAACAGAGACAATAGGACAGAAACCAAAATGTTGCCAACACTGAGGAACTCAAAATGGTGTCTACGAGATAATAACGTCTACATTTCCTATCTTCAAAATGAAAGGAAAAAGAAATGAGTAAACCAACAAGACTGATACCTGATCTCTAAAACTCATATTAAGGAAACAGATTTTAATTTCTACTTGAACCAAATAACAATTTAAATATCGTCCTTAGTGTTTTTGCAGCACAACTGTATGGAGGTTTATTGATGCCAAGCAGAATAAAAAATAAACCCTTCAGCATGCCGTTATTACAAGAAAGCATGTTGTTGCAACAAGAAAAGTATTAACCATGCAATCTTGTACAACTCGCTTTTTCCATGGTTCTATATTACAGCACTCGAAAATGATTCATGTTTCCAGTCTTTTCTGTGGCACAAACCCATTGCAAAAGCATCTATCAACCATATCACATGTACGTGCTCTTTAAGTAAACCATAAGTATGCCAGTCAATCGGGTTAAGTAAACAGACCAAATGTCAACTCTGAATTTATATTGTAGGCTATGGAAGTTATTATATCAGGGTCTGTAATTTTCTCTGTTTGGCTTGGGAAATTGCCTTTAGAGTTTGGATAGCAGCAAGAAAAGGGGCCATAGTGACCTCATCATGTCTTAGGCAAGTGTATATTCAATGTAATGATACTGGTCAATGGCAAGAAGACCTCTAATGAATAGCAGCAATTTCTGTAACGATTGGGCCTCTGCTTATCTTTAAACATTTATAAATATCTAATTGGTAGTGTGAAGATCTCGCCCAGCCTAAGAAATAATTGATGAAGGCAGACTATAGAGGGAGCAAAATGACTAAGTATATCTTCAAAAGCCCTGTTTCTGTGTAAGGTTTTAAAAACTACTATAATGACATAACTTAGACTCTGCTTCAGTCGTTTGGATGAGGAAAAGTGATGTGGAATGGTTATTTTGTGTATATTGACATCACATGAGTAATGATCAGTGTTATGCTCCTTTATCACTCAGGTGTTGACATGAAGGATAAGATGACCACTTACTGTGTAAGCTGAAAAGTGTGTTTGATCTCTCCATCTCTTAGCAGATTCACAAACAGATACTGTTGCAGTCTAAGAACACCAGCTGCTGTTCTGCTTCTTCCGTGTCTAATAAGAATTTCATGACAAGCTGATTCCTCACACTCTCTCATAACGGCCTCTGCTCAGGGAACAGGTGTCTGGACACCTTTCTTAGAGACAGTACATCCTTTTGTGATGAAGATGACTCACTTTTTAAAGTGGAATTTGTCCTTCACCAATATGACAACAGAACAATTAACAGGTTTGAAATACTACAGTGGTGCTTGAAAGTTTGTGAACCCTTTCGAATGTTCTATATTTCTCCATGAATATGACCTAAAACATCATCAGATTTTCACACAAGTCCTAAAAGTGAATAAACAAGTTGAGACAAAAATATTATACTTGGTCATTTATTTATTGAGGAAAATGATCCAATATTACATATTACTGAGTGGCAAAAGTATGTGAACCTTTGCTTTCAGTATCTGGTGTGACCCCCCTGTGCAGCAATAACTGCAACTAAATGTTTCCTGTAACTGTTGATCAGTCCTGCACACCGACTTGGAGGAATGTTAGCCCATTCCTCCATACAGAACATCTTCAACTCTGGGATGTTGGTGGGTTTCCTCACATTAGCTGCTCACTTCAGCTCCTTTCACAACATTTCGACTGGATTAAGGTCAGGACTTTGACTTGGCCATTCCAAAACATTTATTCTTCTTTAACTATTCTTTGGTAGAACGACTTGCGTGCTTAGGGTCGTTGTCTTGCTGCATGACCCACCTTCTCTTGAGATTCAGTTCATGGACAGATATACCTTACATTTTCCTTTAGAATCCTCCTGATTATTCAGTAATTCATTGTTTTCCATCAATGATGACAAGCCGTCCGACCAGATGCAGCAAAACAAGGCCCAAACCATGATACTACCACCAGCATGTTTCACAGATGGGATAAGGTTCTTGTGCTGGAATGCAGTGTTTTCCTTTCTCCAAACATAAAGCTTTTCTTTGAAACCAAAAAGTTCTATTTTGGTCTCATCCGTCCACAAAACATTCTTCCAATAACCTTCTGGCTTGTTCACGTGATCTTTAGCAAACTGCAGACAAGCAGCAATGTTCTTTTTGGAGAGCAGTGGCTTTCTCCTTGCAACCCTGCCATGCACAGCATTGTTGTTCAGAGTTCTTATGATTGATTGGCTCCCATTTCTCTCTCCTCCTCTGCCTCCACACCTGATCATCATTCCATCATGTACCGCACACTACAAATATGCTGATCGATCATCAAGACGCTGCCAGATTATCTCCGTATTACCCGGTACCTGGCTCTTTACTCTTGCTCGCTGTTAGCTTAGCCGTTAGCTTAGCTCAGCGCAGCCTTACTTACCTTGTGGCTATTTCCAGCATTTCTTAAGATACTAGTTTTCAGCTATCATGCTGGTTTATTATACCTCACATATCTGGCTGGTTGTTTAATAAATTCTCACCTTTCGCTAACACATTGTTGTTCGTAGTCTGTGTGTTGATCCGCATATTGGGTTCCCCATGTTCTCTAGTGTGGGATCCTAGATCCCACGTAACACTATTGTGGATTGTATATATATATAATTTGCTTCCAATGTGAAAAAATGTAATGTTAGTATTAGCAGACTTAGCAGTCCGAATATCATATTGAAGTATCAGTTTACTTATTTCCATGGGTTTTTCTATAGGTAACGTAACAACCATTAATTGGGTTACATTTGGCAGGCTGTGAGGCAGATAGTATTCTGAACAGCAAACCTCTTAAAAGGTACTAATCATGGCTACAAACAAATGGTGAAGACTATAGGCTCCGTGTTAGAATATAGGCTCTCCAGTGACATGGATGCAACATAAAAGCAACACAACTCTCTTATTTTATTCAGACTGAATTGCTCTTCTCACACCACCATGATTCCAGTCTGCACCTTTGCTTATTATTTTTTAAATTAAAGAGACTGAATACAAGAGATCAGAATGTACTGCTGAGTTTCATCACCTTCCTAGAGACGATAATTACTTTTTATCCATTCAGTTTTATCCAATCAGTCCTCAAGAGAGCAAAAAGTCCTAGACTGCAAGTTCAGGGCATAGTGTCATTCTAATTATGTACTAAACCAATTTGTTTTGAGTAATGGCAAGATGTAAATTAGCTTTGGACATAAAAAAGCTGAATGTATAAAATATAAAGACAGAAAATATGCTTATTTGTTGGGACGGTATGGAAAATTCAAATAAAATAAAAACTGCAGTGTGTCTTACATTTACTCTGACGTCTGTTTTATAGCAGACAGTATGAACTCAAGATATTTCAGTTTTTTTCTGGTCAACTTCATTTCATTTGTTAATAAACATCCATTCCTGCATTTCAGGTCTGCAACACATTCCAAAAACATTGTGATCCCTCAGACGTCACTGTATCAATAACTGTCATTCATCAATAGCTGATATAACCACATGGAAAAGGGATTACTTTATCAAACCTTAGTCAAGCACTACAATATAGAGTTGCTTTAAAAATGCCACTTAAAACATTACTTTACAAAAAAACAAGTCTTTTGTTAACTATGTCCTGAAACAGCATCGAGTTCTCTGGGCTTGGAGGCATCTAGGATGGACCATCGCACAGTGGAAATGTGTATTGTGGTCACATGAATCAGTATTCCAGATCTTTTTTGGAAGAAATGCAGGTTGTGTGCTCCAGACAAAAGACGAAAAGGACCATTCAGACTACTATCAGCTACAATTCCAAAAGCCAGGCTCTGTCATGGTATGGGGTTGGGTCAGTGCCTTTGGCAAAGGTCATTTACATTTCTGTGATAGCATCATTATTGCAGAAAAATACACTGATATGTTAAAGCAACATATGGGTCAATGCTAAACAAGTTGCTGGGGATAGGAGTGTCTACTAAGTGACTAAATGCAAATACAGGAGTTTGTAACGTGTTTATCTGCAAATAGGCATATGCTAAGGCTAAGGTAAAAGTAGAATCTTCCAAAAACGTGGTCTGTCACATGTCTGACACAGGAACTAATAAAAAGTGACTCTGTTAACTTCCAAGGAAATGCATCCTCTACTCTTTGGCCTTGGAGCTGAAAACTGTCTAGTGCGATGAGTTTATTTGCCACCCTTTTCCTGCTTTCAAACACTCAGTGCGCAATTAAAAAAAACCTCTAGGCCATTATGTCTCTTCTACATAATAGGTGAAAATGTTGACACACTAAAACTCCAAATTAAAATGTGTGTTGCTGTCTAGCCCTTTTCGAATCAGCTATTTCGAATTTAGCTGTTATATTACCTCACAGTTACCATTTCACACACTGATTTATCATCGAAAACATGATAAAAAATACTGAAATAGCTGGAGGGCTGTGTATACTGACTGCACCAACATTACGACTGGAAAACAAAACCACATAGAACAATGCTGATAACCATCCAATATATTGTGTTATTATCTGGTTATTTTATAGCAGTGTTGCTTTTCTTGTCTTAATACCTTGGCCTTGAAATCCCATTCATCTTGTAAAATTGCTATGATAATAGTGACACCAAAACAAAACTAATTTGATTTTAGTGATGCACTTTTATAAACTTGGGTGACTGCAGCTTTGCTCAGACTGGTATAAATCAATGATTTCATACGCTAAAGGTCCAAGAAAGATCTCCATTTATGGAGCCAAGTTTGAAATAGCACAGCCCCTCAGGATAGTGCAGCATGTGAGATGTTAAATTGAGCCTTATGTATAGCTCACAGCAAAAGAATTAGTCCAGCCTAGAACTCACAGCTAAATCAGACAGGTGGTGGTTGGTCACTTAGCTGATTGCCTACGATCCTTCAGGGTCACCTTCTGTATGCAATGAATGGGATCATCATTTTTTCATTGTACAGTATAGGTAAAGCGAACCATGGTACTCAATGAGGATTTTGATGAGAAATTAATTTGGGTTGTAAACCTAATAAAAATAATCATTTGAGTGATCAAATCGCATAATAAATGATTCTGATTCTGATTATTATCTTCTTCTCTTGGCTGAATTTGGGTGGTGGATCTGATCTGCAAACTAGACATGGCACAAGTTTTGGAACTGGCACTGAATACGGTGGATGGCCACTCATACTGGGACATTTTATGGGAGGAAACAGGAGTACTCATAGAAAACCCACTTAGGCATGGGGAGCACATGCAAACTTCACACAGGCAGACTCCAGGGTTGGGATTGAACTAGGGATCTCTGAAGCTGTGAGCTGTAATCACTTGTACCACTTGTTTTACAGTAATATAAATACAGTTAAATATGCTGCTTTCGTATTTTAAAAACCATGGTTTACAGAAAGTTGAAATAAGTGTAAAACTAAGCCAGGGAACCTATGAAATGTTCCACAAAATTTGTCAAGTGCCAACTCATAGTGGTTCTATGACCAGTTTCACTATCCGTATAGAGCTTTCCTGGCAAAATGTAGAAGAAGATGTCCAGACAATGTTCTGTGCAGTTAGTGTTTGTGTTGTTGCCAGTATGACTACGGCAAGAACCTCTGCTGTTCCATTGCTCCATCAGTTGCTGCCCAGTATGCGGTTCAAGTTTTGTAACTGTATGTGACGGCCAGGTTTTGAACTCAGGTTCAGAAGAACTGCTGTTTCCAGTAGCTGGATCTTATCTCTGAGCCATATAGCTGCCCAAAACCACATAATGCTTGTCAGAGCTAACTGTCAACTATGGCAATGATGGTTTTATTGGTGTACTACTTTGGTTTGGGATGCAGCTCTCAATTTGGATGAACAATGAAGTAATACTGCTAAAAGACATTAAAAAACTTCAAGAAGCCAAGGCCACAGAAATCATATCTAGTTTTTGTCTATTTACACTTAATGACACTGAAAAGAGCAGTTTATAGAAGATGGATTTGGGGTTTTGTGACAATTATTGGCAAATCTTAGGATGTTGCCCATGTCAGTGTGGATGCATATGCCCAAACAGATTTTTTTTAAATGTACAGTTCCTATAGAAAATCATAAAACTCAGCTATAATTCTTAACCTTTTGTCACATTTCACCCTAAAATTTTAAATAAATAAAATCACACTTTCCCCAGCTGTAGATACACATTATAACCATTATATATAAAAAGAGCATTTAAAATTCTGCTCAATTACTAAAGTACCTGGTTTGGATAAGTGAACAGTCCATTTAGAGTAACCATTATAAACTAACTCACTTACAGCTGATCAACTTCCAAATCACACACCAGGGTAATTGGCACCCACCTGACATCCATCTGTCTTTTCCTTGAGGCTTCCATTAATGCAAAAAATTCACCATTGTGGGAAGAGTGTATTTAAAAGGGCTCCAAGATAAAGCTGTGAAAGGCACACATTACATTTACATTTACGTTTACAGCATTTAGCAGACGCCCTTATCCAGAGCGACTTACAATTGGTACAGTCTTACAATCCAAGCAATTGTGGGTTAAGGGTCTTGCTCAAGGACCCAACAGTGGCAGCTTGGCAGAGGTGGGATTTGAACCCTGGACCTTGTGGTCCATAGTCCAGTACCTTACCCGCTTGACTACCACAGTCCCACATTAGCTGATTACAACCCTGTTAGTTTAGTTTTTAATTTTGTATAACTTTTCAGAACTGTTGCATTTTTATGTTATTGAACATTGTAAGGGCAATTGTATACATAAAGCTAGGAATTATATATTTTTAATAGTTTTTTGATTATTGTGATGATTTTGATAGGCACTCTTCTATACCACCATCACTTTTTGTCTTTAATGTGTAATACTGAGGTAATATTGTGAAATTTGGAATTCTGGGCGTACAAGAGATACGAACACTCCAATAAAACAAATAGCTTTATTTGTTTGAGTTATTAATGTGTCTCTATAGGCAACTTGCTTATTGTATAAACATGACATCAAAATAGAAAACATTAAAGTACTTTACAGCATAGATGACAAGTGGCTCACTGAAGGTAAATAAACATTATTACTGCAAAACTAATAATTAGCTGCTGAACTATTAAGTGCATGCCATTCTGGGAGGTCTGTGCATGTCAGCAATGAAATCTAACCTAAGGTATGCAGAAAAAGTTAATCAAAACAGTCAGTCAGTTAAACCTGAAGCACATTATATTGAACTGTGTTTTAACACAAACATGTTAATTGTAGGTTATTCCCAGTTGTATTAGTCTGTGGTCAAGATCATCACCACAGGAGCTGACTTGTCTTAACTTTGTAATTATATTTAACACACAATATTGTCACGTCAGAGAACAAACAGGAACACCAAGAATATTACTCATTGCGAAGATATTAAATACTTGCCTGTAAGCATGGTAAGTAGCATCTTACATGGGCTTTTATTTGAGCGTCAGGATCTCAAGTGACAGAGCGGAGGACTGAGCTACCCCACCTCAGCTAGGGTTCTCTTGTATGGTAGGAAATTTACAATAACCTGATAACCTAGAAAGAGTCTGGAAAAGCTTTTCAAGGGAATGAAAACACACACAACTATTGTCAGGTATAAAAACACAATAATAGCCCTGCTGTGCATGCTGGGAGTCACTGGGGACACCAAGCACATCTCGACAATGTCCAGTAAAACTGCCAATACTACACTGCTCTCTATGGGTGAACTGTCCAAACACCAAACACAGGAAGTGTGAGAACAGGTCCTGTTGTCAGGGCATCCAGAGGCACTGAAATGCCCCCGTCCACCATCAGACAACTGAAAAACCGCATCTTCTGCCATGAGGTGTTGGAACACTGTGGCAGTGTCAGTGAAGACCCAGACAAAATGCCAAACCCATCTTGACACTGACACGGGGAAGCAGATAAGACCAGAATATTTATTCTTGCCCCTTTATTGTGTATATATATCACTCATTCATTCATTCACTTTCTTATCTGCTTGATCCTGAACAGGGTCGCGAGGGAGCCAGTGCCTAGCTGGCGGCATAGGGTGTAAGGCTGTGTTTATATAGATTTTTGTTATTATGAGTTGTGTCCTAAATCCTCAATTGAACCCTGATCACACCTGATTAGACATAACATCGCATAACTAATAGCACAATGATTTAGAACTCGAAATTAAGTACATTAGCACAATGTATTCTTTGATACATTGTCTGAGAAGCACTTGATGCAAAATACATTACAGGGTGTTAGAGCCTTCAGGTTAAGTTTACAGCCACAGCAGCAGCAGATCTTTGGAAGTGGAAATCACTCGTGTCCAGGTGGGATTATTCACTGCAGCAGGTATTGCAGCTGGATTCAGATGAAGAGTGGAGAAAACCACACCGGGCTTGAGCATGAGGATCATGCATCAATGTTTAATCAGGAATGTCTATGAGGTGGGAGGAACTCCAGCATTTGGGCCATAAAAGTACGCACTCAGCTCAACAGACTTTATTTCTATATTTATTTATTTATTTATTTATCATCACATCCACATCAATGGCCATTTATGAGAGGAGCAAGAATCGAAAATCAAAAGTATTCTTATCTAGGGCACTGAATTACAAACTGGGATTTAAAATAGTTCAAACATTATAGCATGAATTAGGATAGTTTCCTTAAAATGTCACAAGCCCCATTGCTCTACATCAGTTCAGATGCTTCTTTTCTGAGCAAAATGGAAAAATTGGCTTATACCAAACCAAATTAGAAATGTTATGCCAGGACATTATGCTCATAAAATAAAACTAGAGCCTTCCCTTTATAAAACTCCCCAAAACCCAACTGATTAAGTACAAAAAGACTGTCTCATGATGCTAAAGTTTAAGTGAAAGTTGTAGTTGGGAAATTATCTAGAAGAAAACATCCGATAAACAGTAAAGCTGTTCTGCCAGATTCATTGTCTGTGAATTAATAATACAGCAACAGTGGAGCATGCAGCTGGAGCTATATCAGTACAAAGGAAGGAGGGGTAATAAATCCCCTAGATGTATCATGCGAGTCTGAATAGGAAATGGGTTGTTGGATGACTTCCGTACTTTGAAATAAGGGGCAATTATGGGATATCTTACTGTCTGATGTGTGAAATTCAGCTTCAAATGAGAGCATTTGGCATGGAAAAGATCATGCTATTGTGCTTTGCTCTCATATACACATCAAGTGGTTGTATCACAAAGTATCAAATGATCTAAATGGAGCCATAATGAAGCCAGTCAGCAATGCCTAGGAGCAACTTCACTTCTTCTATAACAATGGCTATTGTGGGCTAATAGTCATGTACTATGGGTGATTTTCTTTTCTTCTCAACTTTATCTCTGTTCTTTCATTACTGTTCAGGTTGGATGTATTTGTAACAGAACAAAATCAAATCGTATTTACTCACACGCCACTTCACAAGATGTCCTGAGTGATAGCCAGTTAGGGGCTGCAATGCCTCTCAGAGTCCAGACAAGTCTGGACTATTAATGGACAGAGACAAGGAAGCAGTGTGCCAAACATCATCAATTGTTTTTTCAACCACAAACAAACAACAAAGGCAGGAGGAAAACAGTGCTAGATTTGAGGTAACCGGTTAAAAATAATATTCTATAACATCCTTTTGTTACGAAGCTTGGGGATCCTGAAGGTCAGAAACAGATACACATTGTGAAAAGACCTTTTGCCTAAATTTGCTTGTGTAACTGCTGGCTGATCCTGGCTCAGAGGCCCCAAGGCAGGTCATGGCACAAGCCAAAATAGATCTTCTCTCACCTCCAGCACTCCAGGATCATATATACCGTAAACAGACGAGTGCCTCATAGCAAGGGCAAGACATTTTACCTAGATTTGTGTGGATTTAAGCACATACTCTTTCAGAGGGGAAAAGGTAATTCTGTGAACTCACATGTTGTTACTGCAGAAGGAAAAATGGACCATCTCAGTATATTTTGAACTGATCCTCGGGGAGCAGCCTAAAATATCTCATCAAGAGGATTGCTGAGTGAGACAGACAGGGATTGGGTTGAAAGCTGACATGGCCCAGAGCGGCTAGAGCAGGAACTGAGGGATCTGAAATAATGCTATAGGTTGCTCAGAGTTGAAAGCAAACCGAACAAATTCCTCCCAAACAATAGCAGATGCTTAGGGCTGCTGGTTTTTGACTGCACTCTTCCTGGTGCTTTAGATAGGCTTGTCAGGGGAAAAGTATAAAACCACAAGAGAGATGAGTAGGTACAACAAGCAGGAGCCAGATATTTTACAGCGTGAAAAATCCTCACTAAAAGTGGGAAGTAATTCAAGTAACAGCTGTATAAACTTTCACTGATGAAGCACCGCTCACACCAGAGGCTTTTAGAGAGGAAATTGGTAAGTGATATAAAGTACCTCATCAAATGCCAGTCAAATAGAAGCATCCTCTGAGAAATTTCAGTATATCTTCGTGTACTAGTGTTCCCACTCTTAATCATCACCTGTAAACACTCTTCAGTTTTATGAAAGAACTCAGAGCTCAGAAAGATATATTTTAAAACTGGTCTCCTGGGAGTGACCCAGTAGAAGGATGAGTCACTTAAAATGAACATTCAGGAGTGAGAAACAGATGGCGCTGAAAGAGGAGACTGATTCCTAAACCAGATTTGGGATAGTGTTCATTGTTTAAGAGGGAACTTTTGACCACCACCATGAAGCAGCGTTGCTATACACCAAACATTTTGAAGCTACAGTACAGTATTTGGCTCCAAGTGGCCACACACATATGTTTCCCAAAACTATACAGATTTATAACAACGAGAAGTTATTATTTGATGAAAACCTGGGGGTATTGCATAAAACAGCCAACCGTATTTCTGCAACTAAGAAGTGTTCAACCCCGTCTCTTAAAGCTTCAGTGGCACAATTAGATATTCTCAAAGGTGACTTCATTATCATTTCCATTCACATGTGACAGGAATGCATGTAAAGTACTAGCTGTGACATTTAATCCACCTGTGCTTTCTTAGACTTGCCCCAGAATGTCAGTAATGTTAATGATGGATCTGACCCTCAGCAGGAAGCCACAGAGGTTGTAGAAGACTGACCTAAGGTCAGACAGCAGCACCGGAGAGGCAAATATATATAGTCACTCTTCAAAGAGACTTTGTGCTTAACTAAAACATCTCAGATTTTACCTAACTTCAGTCAGAAATGCTGTACACACATAGGATCAGGATAAAACTCTGACATCATCATTCTACTTAAAGATATATACAAAATGTGAGACACCATCCATCAGTTATAATAATAAATAATAATAATAAGTTTAATTTATATAGCGCCTTTCACAGTACCCAAGGACGCTTTACAATATTCAGATATACATACAGCAATACAGAACTAGCGACGCAAGGTCGCTAAAGGTTTCACAATAGATCAAATAAAGCACCTTTCTTAATTCTGTGCATTTGATAGGGAGCTACTGCTACAATTGTCTATGAATTCATGTCTATAAAGACATCTCAGTCACATAAAGTGTATAGTGTGTTACTGATGGTAACCTTTGTTACTTTGGTCCCAGCTCTCTGCAGGTCATTCATCAGGTCCCTCTGTGTAGTTCTGGGATTTTTGCTCACCGTTCTCGTGATCATTTTGACCCCATGGCATGAGATCTTGCGTAGGGCCCCAGATTGAGGGAGATTCTCAGTGGTCTTGTATGTCTTCCATTTTCTTACAATTGCTCCCACAGTTGATTTATTCACAGCAACCTGTAGACAGGTGTCTTTTATACAGATAACGAGGTCAAACAGGTGCCATTAATACAGGTAACGAGTGGAGGAGAGAAGAAGTTACAGGTCTGTGAAAGCCAGAAATCTTGCTTGTTTGTTGGTGACCAAGTACTTATTTTCCACCATGATTTACAATTAAATTCTTTAAAAATCCTATAATGCGATTTCCTGTTTTTTTTTAAAATCATGATATGAGATATTTCTTATGATGAAAATTACAGACTTCTCTCATCTTTCTAAGTAGGAGACCTTGCACAATCAGTGGCTGACTAAACACTTTTTTGCCTGGCACATCCTGTGATGTACCTGGACACATAGTCAGTGAGGTTACTGGGGTCCTCGGGAGTTTTGAGTCTTTCAACAATCTGACAATCCTTCCCAGGTGACCCAGCCAGGGTGGATCAAAGCTTTGCCTTTGTCAGGGTAGCACTACTCCACCCACAGTTCTTTTCTCTGATCCACAGTCACCTTGGACATATTGATGGCTCTATGCCTAGGTTCCTGTGATGCCCCACATGTGGTAGGCCCTGCAGAAAGACTGGCCAGCAAACCATTTGCATTCCACCTCAATGGGCTTTCACCTCACCTGCCACATGGTGCTTCAGGATTCTTCCACTAGCTCAGCATACTCTGCCCCTTCCTCTTATTGGCCTCTTCAGGCAATGGTGAGTTCTAAGAGAATTGCCTTAGAAGACTTGGAAGCTTCCAACATCAGCACAATGTATGGTCTTAGTGTTGTTGTTAAAACAGTTTTTGGGAACTTCAATTAGAACATCCTTCTACATGTTGACTTTCAAATCCCAGTCTTGTGCTTACAGGCCAGAGAAGGTTGTCTTCCCAGCCCTGAAGAAAGAGATGGTCTTGTTCGCTGGATGGAGGCACTGTCAGTGACTTATCCCACTGCAGCAAGTTCAGGACTCTTGAGGCCATTGAGGATTAAGAATTTTATGTCATGGTTCATGGCCAAAAAGCTATTTCCAAAGCCTGGCACATGAACATTTGTGCTCCACCACTTACTTCCATCTGGCTGGCTCATTACTCCTCGCCTGCTGCTTGCACCTCATCCTGAATCAGCAATCTGACCTCAATGCCAGCCTAAGAGACTTTGGGTGCTGTTGAAGAGCTTCAGCTTGTTGTTCTACCCATACAGGGTGATACTACTCAAGCTCTTGCAGTGGCTGATCCTACAGCAGATGGTTTCGCCTATGGCTTTCAGGATTTGGTCAAAATGGAAGTGGTAGCACTCGTTATTCAGGGTTTTTTGCACAGCTACTGAGGATGACCTCCAGTATTACTCTCTTCATACACAGAGGTCAACCTACAAATTATATCAGAATAACAATTTGAGTGAAAAATTTAATCTGTGAAAAAAATATTTTGATAAACTTCCAAATTGATTAGTATTTGGTATGTCTCCTTTTTGCTGTAACGATACTAAAACTGGTATGGACTCCATAAGTTTCTGAAAGATCTGATGATCCATGATATCCCAGCATGGCTTCACAATGTTCCAAAGAAATTCCCAACCCAGACATTTCCTGTGTGGAGTTTGCATGTTCTCCACAGGCCCACATAGGTTTTCTCAGGAACTTTAGTTTCTTCCCACATTCCAGAGACAGGAGCTAGTTTAACCCTCATGCCCTGCAGTGGCACCTGGGCATCTTCTCTAGTATTGGTTCCTGTCCTGTGCCCTATGCTGGTGGTTAGGCCCCCAGATTCCGGCAACCCTGAATTGGATTAAGTGGATAGGAAAAGAAATGAATGAATAAATGAATAACTGTTACTGTACTTTGTATTTTAGCATATTGTATTTAGAATGAACCAAGGACTTAGCATTTTAATTTATGGTTAGTTAACCAATATTACTGTACATTGGATTAAAAAAAAACACTTACTATACCCAATGCACTCATTATAGTAAATCTAAATAAACTGGACAACCAAAATTATTTCCTCTAATAGCTTTTTACCAGATGTGGCATTATGGTTTTTATTATCCAAATTTCCATTCCACAGAGTCACAAATGTCATTTTCTATTCATCTTTACGTTCTCAGCAGACTACAAATTGTCAGAGAAAGTTATTGAAATGTTTAAAAACAAAGAAAGGAAGGGTTTGCATATTTCTCCTTCTACAGTGCATAATATCATTAAATGATCAAGGAATCGGGGAGGAATTGCAGTACATAAGCTACCTTCAAGATGACATCTTCTCCAGATGTCCACGCTGCACACATTACAAAGTCAAATTGCAGGTACTGCCAGCTGTCCTGACCAGTCACAATAGAGGATGTGTGGAGAATTTTGAGAAAAAAAAATGTGTCAGTGACAACGCCGTACTATTGCACATTTTTAAATGTGTTTGCAGGAATAATGGGACAAAACAATACCTAAAAATTCCATCGCTTGGTATCCTCAGTGCCAAAATATCTTTTTAAGTGTTGGGAATGGCAACATTACAAAGTGGTAAATGCTTTACCATCCCAGCTTTTTTGGAATGTGTTGCCTGAAATGCAGGAATGGATGTTTATTAACAAATGAAATTAAGTTGATCAGAAAAAAAAACATGAAATATCTTGGGTCCATACTGTCGAAAATGAAATAAAAGTCCAAGTAAATGGAAGAAACAGCATTTTTTTTTTGTCCATACTGGGACAAAACAGGAAGCGAAACGTGATCTTATCAAAATGGCACTTGATTGTTAGGATAATTCAGAGATCATGTTATTAAATATTGTTCAGAAGGGCTCACTCCTCCATAATTGGCTAAATAATGAAGCCCAGTGGGAATTTTTGTCTAGCAGAATTAAAGGTAATTAAAGGTAACTGCACATGTAAGTTATGTTACCAAAATATTGAACTTCTTATTATCCTCACGCTGGCACTTGGGTGGCAGGGTTACAATGTGAAAAAAATTACAATTATCCTCACAAGTACATAGTATAAAGTATAATTAAGCATTGAAGAGACTGGTAGCATACAGAAACCTATTTTTAATCTCACTAGTTGTCTAATGTAAAATATCTGAGTATCTGTAAAAAGTAGATATTTGAAAATGTATTAAGATAACCCTCCTTACAGTATACTTAAGCTCATTGCCTATTTTATCAGGTGCACTATGCAGCTTTACAGTTAATGACTATAACCTGTCTGTTGCTATACACAACAGATTTACCCATCTGTCAGATATTATTATGATCCTGAGAACCAGAATGATAAATATAATTGGATGTTAATGGTTGTAACGGTATCTCAAGTGTATACATGTGAGTGATTTCTCTGTGGTGGTCCCTTTCCATTGATGAATGAGCAGGAATTGTCTGACAGATTGTGTGAATGACAGATGGACTGTGGTGAGCAACTGCATAATTACATATTTTACAAACAGAGCAGTACCTGATACAACAGCCAATGGGTGTTTGTTTATTTGGATTATATTTAACGTCGCTGTCAGCATCAGTGGCCATTTCTGCAACACACACAACGACTAGTCACAACACATTGACTAGTCATACATACAATATATGTATATATAAATATATGCTGTACTATATGCCAGTTTAGCGTAATAAAGTAACCTAACACATGTCTTTGTACTGTGGAAGGAAACCAGAGTACCAGGAGTAAACCCACTCAGACACGGGACTCCACACAGAAAAGACCCAAGCCACTCTACCCTGGGATTGAACCCAGGACCTTCTTACTGTGAGGCAGTAAGCCACCGTTGGCCACTAATACACTCACAACTATGTGTGAGAGACTTTATCTACAGCACTTATAGACTTCCAGAGATTTGCTTTGCAAAAAGTTTCAGAAAGCGTTGGAATAAAAAGAGAATGACTTGAAAAGGAATCATCCCACAAAGACATATCTGGGTTGTGGTCCTGTAGGACTGTTCAGCCTGACAAAAACATTTCTGTGCTCTAGATTTAGATATGTCATGATGCATCACGGACATTAACATCTTATAATTAACCACCTCAGGCGACTAAAGTGAGCTCAGATTAGACAGAATCCCAAATTTGTCGCCAGCTCTGACACTGTTGTCATGTGTTGATGTGAGAGATTCACAGCTTTCTTGGCTTACAGATGAAACTGCTGCCTGCCCTGGAGCATTCCCACATACTGAGTAAGACTAGTCGATGTTGTTTACTCTGGAGGACTTATTTGAAAGCACATACTTTAAGTGCTGTAGCTGAGTGGTCAGCAGAACAGGGGATTTGGACTAAAAGTGGAAGTGTTAGTAAACTTTGTTTGAATCCATGTGAGGTCCCTGGAGCTAAAAAATTGGCAGAATTTCTTCCCATAGTTTCTTCCAACAATGGTTAGCACTGTTACATCACAGCTTCAGAGAACCTGGATAAGTCTCATAATGACTGCTGTTTGTGTGGAGTTAGCATGTTCTTCCAATGTATGGTGGGCTTCCTCCAGGTATGTTGTTTTTCTTTCTTTGTCCTCAATAGCCTGCGGGGAGAAAATGTATCCCACTGGCCTTTCATGATCAAATCATTCCCTGAGTGCACACATCCCTTTGTTCTGGGCACCTCTGGGACCTAGCAACATTTATTTCACAAATACTAGAGGGATTCTTTCTCCTCTGATATACAACCCCAAATCAGAATAAAGTTGGAATGGTTTGAAAAATGCTAAATAACAAAAATGCATTGTTCCTTACATTTACTTTGAGTTTTATTTCATTGCAAACAGTATGACCCCAAGATATTTCATGTTTTATCTAGTCAACTTCATTTCATTTGTTAATAAACATCCATTCCTGCATTTCAGGCCTGCAACACATGCCAAAAAAGTTGGGACGGGGCCAATTTAGGGATAGTGATATATATATATATAAAAAAAACTAAACAATGATGTGGTGATGTCAACAGGTGATTATAATCATGATTTGGTACACATATCTACAAAAGGAAGGCTGAGTCTCTGTGTCAGGGCGCTTGGCAAAGGTCATTTCCAGTTCTGTGATGGCAGCATTAATGCAGAAAAGTACATTTTTAGAGCAGCATTAATTCCTTCAAGATGACATCTTTTCCAGGGATGTCCTTGCATTTATCAATCAGCCATCGTAAAACAAGTGAAATCACAAAAAGTTAGGACTGAAATATGTAAATCACTTCCAGTCTTTCTTTGAGAACCATTGTTCTTAAACATTTCGGTAACTTTCTCACTCATTTGTTGACCACTAGACATCCTCTGCCCAACTTTTCTCCTCAAAGACTTTTTTGGATACTGCTTTTGTACCAAATCATAATTATAATCACTTGTTGACATCGCTGGTTTGAAATCACATCATAAATTTAGTTTTTTCCCTCATTACTAGCCCTAAATTGCCCCTGTCCCAGCATTTTTAGAATGCAGGAATGGCTGTTTATTAACAAATAGTATGATTTTGACCATAGTGGAACGTTTCATCAAGGTGATGAAGTCTGTACTTCTGCCTTCAGAAATTGAATCAGCTTAGACACTCTTTTTTCACCACTTCTGAATCCCAGAGGACATTCATTCTGACTGCAGGTCCCCGCTCACTTCTGTTATCTGGAGGACACTTATGGAGAGCCACTCTTCTGACTATCATCCTTAGTCTGACGGTCAGTGTGGGCACTCCATCCAGGAACTGGATAAATTACTGTTTATCTACTCGAACAACCAAGTGGACTGGAACCGTTATCTATCGTGGGCTGAAATACCACAGAAATCTCTCATTCTCCTCTACTGGAATAACTCCATTTTAATGTGTACAGGGATACCGGATCATTTTCATCCAATGAGACCGCTCGCTCTCTAATGCCCCAACTGTAGATTAGAGGATGTGCCAGAGTGTGGCTTTTTGGGAGTATATACTGTACATCTGTGGAAGTACTGAGGCTCTTAAATGGTCACTTCTCATTTATATATTCTACAGTACAGTACTTTTGGTGGGGGGTCTACTGTCACACACCTTGCCAGCTCATCCAGTGTCAAACTCTAATCTCCAGAATCCTGTTCTCACACACACACCTGCCCACACACCCAGAATCAGGCAATCTGATATTAACCCATACACACCTGTTATTCATTCATTCATTCTCAGCAGGACATTGAAACCCTTCATCTCAGCGCAGTCATTCCAAAGTCACATTGCCCATGCATGTTTCCATTCCTTATTCTATTGTTTATTGTTGCTGATCTCTGCCTGGTTTTAAAAACATGATTTCTACTCTTGGTTTTAACTTAGGTTTGGACTGTGCTTGGCTACTCTTTAGCCTGTGCTTTGTTAATCTGCTGCTTACATGTTATTAAAATATGAAATTCTCCGTCTTCCTGCGCTTGTCTCTGCACAGTCACTAATGTGACAATCCAGCTCAGTCCAAAAGCTGGTTGAGAGAAATTTACGTTAATATTTGGACACTTGCACATTAAGGAATTAAAGAATAAATGAATGTGTTTGTTACCATGTGTTTGTTACCATGTTTGTAACCACCACAGTGACATTTATTCATTCATTCATTGTCTTATGTGCTTGATATTCGATCAGGGTTGCGGGAAAGCCGGTGCCTAACAGGCAACACAGGGTGCAAGACAGGAACTACCCCAGACAGGGTGTCAATCCATCATAGGGGCACTCACACACTCATACACACACTCACACACTAAGGGCACTTTAGAAACTATAATCAAGATACGCATATAAACTGTGGGAGGAAACTGGAGTACCCGGAGTAAACCTACACAGACATGGGGAAAACATGCTCCACAAAGAAAGGACCCAGGACCTTCTTGCTGTGAGGCGACGGTGCTACCCACCAAGCCACTATGCCGCCCCACCACTGTGACTTTTATGCACAAAAATGATTGGGTCTACTAACATACTTATTAAATCCCTGTCCAGATGCTGCATTTTAGGCAGAAACAATGCTTGTTTAATCTTTTGCTTGTGTAGCACAATATACGTAATTGAATTAACTTAATTTTGCTTGCTTAACTTCTGAGGAGGGAATCAATCCTGCAAGATCCATTAATGAGCTTGTCGTACATGACATTTTTTTTTGCGTTGCTGCATCTGCTCTGGTTTTGATGTATTATTATGATAATACTCACATTTTAGACACAAAAACAATAGTTCTGGACTGTATCAAGATCCACTGTACATGGCTCCATCTGAGAAAAGACACCTGCAGTGAGACCGCTTTCTGATGACATACTGACTAAGCAAGAGACACAGCGACCTCTGCTGTCCAATTTTATGATAGTCACAGCAATAATTAATTAAAAATAGCACAGGATATCAGATCATTCCTGAACGCAAAATAGTTCCATCATAGTCTATACATTCCTGTGGAATGATTTGTGCCCTTTAGAACAGACCCAGTTCATATTTATTTGTCTTCATTATTATTAATTGGAAAGATATTTGTTGAAAAATATACATGAACTGAACAATAGATTGGCCAGCCAAGAGTGCTCCCACTAATGCCTCTATACAAGAGACACATTTGCCATACATTTGACAAGCAAATGTACAATTATGGACAGATTGGATATACCATCCGGAAGCTTGTAGCCATTCCAAAGGATGTTTATTGAGACATCACAGAATCACAGCAGGCAAGGACATAGCACAGGTATCGAGGTCAGAAAGTCAGGCAGAGGTTAGAACACATGCAGGCATATAAACAACCAGACCACAGGAGCAGGGAGTCAAGCATATGTTACACAGAGCACAGGTCAAAATCAATAATCCATAGGAATGAGACAGAAAGTGTTCAGAGAGACAAAAGAAAGTGTGAAACTTCACACATTCAGAGTGCAAACATGGAAATAATACAGGTATACAAATGAACACAAAGTGAGGAGCAGGTGCAGGGGAGCTGGCGAATCAGAGTGCAGGTGCATGGAGGATTGGTGAGTGCATGCAAGGAGTTAGAGGAAAATACATTTACATTTACAGCATTTAGCAGACGCCCTTATCCAGAGTGACTTACAATGGGTACAATCCAAGCAATTGTGGGTTAAGGGTCTTGCTCAAGGACCCAACAGTGGCAGCTTGGCAGAGGTGGGATTTGAACCCTGGACCTTCTGGTCCATTGTCCAGTATCTTACCCACTAGGCTACACCAGTCCCACATAAGTATGTGGTGCGGAGTGAGAAAGCACAAGGCAAAACAGTGTCCTCCCCCAAAGTGTGAGCAAAGGCTGAGAAATGCTGAGGCTGTCCACGTAGGTGGGTGACAGTGGGGATGAGATGCTGAGCAATCTGGATGAGAGGTGTGGAATTCCAGAATAAGGGCAGGATCCAGTACTTCATGTGAGTTCACCCAGAAGCGTTCCTTCGGGAGTCCAGAAATCACCAGATGAGGAACATGGGGACCTCAATGACCTCCACTTGAAAAGAGGCAGAAACGTGGGAAGCAACAAATGATAAGTAACATGATTCACTTGTCTCAGAATATTAAATGGAACAGAAAACATGGGGGCAAGTTTTGACATAACTGGTTCAGACAGATGTCCCAGGGTGAGAGCCAGACCCAGTCCCCCCGTCTGGTTCTTGGGAGCCTGATTCTGGTGTTGAGCTGCCTGACACTTGTACTCTTGCACTACCTGGCTGATGTGCTGATGATCCCATCCACAGACTGACTTGCTCTGGCACATCCAATCGTCCATAGTGGGATTGCAGGTAGGCAAGTGGTTCCAGAAGGCAAATGGAGGGTCGTAGCCTAACATGCACTGAAAAGGGGTTAGACCAGTGGCAGAATGGTAGAGTGAGTTCTGGGAAATCTCAGCCTAAGGGAGGAATAATGTTTAAGGAAGAAGATCCTCTGCAAGTTCCTGGTTGGTCCACTCACTTTGGGTAGTATTTGATAGTATAAAGTCATGGGTATCACATTCCCATTCACTTTGTTATCCACTTAATCCTGGACAGGGTCAGTGCCTAGCTTGCGGTACAGGGCACCAATCCATCTTAGGGCACATGCACTAAAACACTCAGGCCACTTTAGCATAGTCAATTAACCTAAAGAAAGTATTTGGAGGGTGGGAGGAAACCAGAGTACCCACAGTACACCCACATGGACACAGGGAGGACACGCAGACTCCACATAAAAAGGACCCAGACTGCCCCACACCTGGGATTGAACACGAGAATTTCTTGCTATGAGGTGACAGTGCTACCCAAAAAGCCACCGTGCTGCCCAGTCATGGGTATGAGCGACAGAAATCCGGAACACTGATTCGAACACAACAGGAGGTATAATCTTTGAATAATACAGAATTGTACACTGCTAAATTTCCCCTGTAGAGGGCAGCAAAGGCTTCAGTTTCTAACACTAGACTTTACACGTAATTTCAAAGTCTGTGGTCGAAAGGCTTTTGTAAGAGAATCCGTTATGACTCAGTGACATATGACCACAATGATAATTTTCTAATTGTAAATATTTCTGTCTGGGTGTTTTATAGGCAATAAAAGGTAATAAATGATCACTAGCTACAAAGGTTACCCAGCACTTATTGTTGGTTGTGTTTTCAGTAGGTTGATCAAGGGCTGTCTATCTAAATTCAGTCATGCAGGATTGTTTAAGTCAGGTTTATCTTACCTTACCTTATCTTAAATCTTTCCTATCTTACTTTTTCTTTGAATAGATGCTAATATATCACATACACTCACCGACCACTTTAGTAGGTACACCTCCTTATTTCTACAATTATTGTCCACTTTATCAGCTCCACCTACTATATAGATACACAAGTAGAGACTATAATCCATCCATTTCTCTACATACTTTTTTAGTCCCATTTACTCTGCTCTCTAATGGTCAGGAATCCAACAGGACAACCCCAGATCAGGTACTACTTGGGTGGTGAATCCTTCTCAGCACTGCAGTGACACTGATGTGGTGGTGGTGTGTTAGTGTGAGTTTTGCTGGTACGATTGGATCAGACACAGCAGTGCTGCTGGAGTTTTAAAACATTGGGTTCACCCACTGTTCTCTCTTTTAGACCCACTGTATTGCTCCACCTTGTAGAGGTAAACTCGTACATAGTAGCTCATCATAGTTATCCTGTAATCCTTCATCAGTGCTCACATGATGCTGCCTACAGGATGCTAGTGGCTAGACATTTTTGGTTGGTGGACTATTTTCAGTCCAGCAGTGACACCGAGGTGTTTAAAAACTCCTGCAGCACTGCTGTGTCTGACCCAGTCGTACCAGTACACCCCAAACAAACACACCACCACCATGTCAGTGGCAATGCAGTGCTGAGAATGATCCACCACCCAAATAGTACCTGAACTGGGGGTGTTCTGACCATTAAAAGACAGAGTAAAGGGGACTAACAAAGTATGTAGAGAAACAGATTACAGATTACCACTACAGTCTGTACTGCTAGAACAGCAAAGTGCTTCTATATGGTAAGTGGAGGTGATAAAATGGACAATGAGTGTAGAAACAAGGAGGTGTACCTAATAATGTGGCTACAGATATTAAGTGACTGAAGTATAGCATTTGCCTCTGTCTCCTTTAAGACAGCAATAATGTATAATTGAGGAATGCTGATACAGAATGTCACAGGGCTGGACATGCAACCTGGACCACAGATTTCATTTCTGTTTACAATAGCACAAAATGCTGAACACTTGTTTTTACTTTTATGTAACATTCTGGCTATCAAGTAGTTCATTGTTGACTTGCATTGTGCAAGATGTTCTTTCGACCAAAGTTCTCTCTTGATCAGTACATTCGCACTGTGAAGTTGTTTGTCTGAGATTTGCTAGTCTTTAGTGGAAGCCATGGTCTTGAACATGTTTGCTTCGTGATATGTTGATGTAAGGATGATTTCATTTTGTCTGAGTTAAATGAATGAATATCAGGCAGAGAGAGAGAGAGAGAGAGAGAGAGAGAGAGATTTTTGCCCAGTTCCTATCAATCTATGGATGAAGTTTAACTCCAGAGGTTTAAATCCCACTGGCTACAGTATGAGACAGAACTAGATCTAAGTGACTCATTTTCAAACATAATGCATATCTCACTCATGTTCTGTTATAGCTTCTTTAATATTCCTGTATTACTTTTAGTTGTACTTACGTGGAAACATCTTAACCCTCAACGATATGGCTGCCATGATGTCACAGCTTCCATCATAGTGAATCAACATCTTAACATGTGACATGCCTTGCCATCATACTTTACAACTACCAGTCAGGAAAGCTGATTTTACCACAAACGCTATGTCATGTACTTCATGACAGAGGACACGATAAGTGATGACATACTTGTTGACATACCATGTCATGACCATGTCATGAGAAATGTCATAAGTAAAACAATTCATAATCTTTAATGACAAATATACTCATTTAATCAAGTGACATATCTTACACCATAGCTGAAGATGACATGTTCACTATACTCACACTGCCTTATGGTATGACAATGTTACTCACTTAATTAATCACCAACTAACTTTCCATACCTGCTTATTGCAGGTCACATAGGCCAGAGTCAAACAGGCAGCAGAGGATACAAGGCAGGGGCTACCGATGGGTAGGGTACCATTGCAAGACATTCATTCATTTTCTTATCCGCTTAATCCTTGGTCACGGTCATGGGAAAGCCGGTGCCCAGCCAACAACACAGGGCGAAAGGCAGGAAACAACCCTAGACAGGGTGCCGATCTATCGTAGGGCACATACACACACTCATACATGCACTCACACACTAAGGGCACTTTAGAATCACCAATTAATCTAACACGCTTGTCTTTGGAATGAGGGAGGAAACCGGAGTACCCAGAGTAAACCCACACGGACACTGGGAAGACATGCAGAAAAGAGTCTGATGTCAGGATCACTGATGATGAAGAACAGTGGAGCTGTGAGGCACCTGTGCTTACTGCTGCACCATGGTGCCACTCCCAAATTGAGACATGACATTGCTATTTAATTGTACATAATCTGTCACTTAAGCATAAGCATATTTCATGACATGTTTGACGTGGTAATGTCAGGTTGACAACGCAGGGGTTTAAGCAAAGTGTTACTTTAAAGTCTGTTACTTCAAAGGAGCGTCACTTCAGCTGCAAAATCAAGACAAATACCATTAATGCTAACATGACATTATGCAATTGTCATAGACTGTGATGTCACCTATATGAATTATTATGTCAGGCTTATGATGTAGGGTTCAAATAAGGATTCCCTCAAAATCTGTTCACGAAACACTAATACAGCTACAGTAACATGCCAACTAATATCACAGCTAACATGGCACTGTTGTATCATTGCACATAAACTGTCAAGACACCTCACAGATTTCATCATTTAGCAGACGCCCTCACCCAGAGCAACTTATAACTCATACAATCTTATACAAGTCTAAGCAATTGTGGGTTAAGAGCCTTGCTCGAGGGCCCAAGAATGGCAGCTTGGCAGAGCTGGAACTTGAACTTTGGGCCTTCAAGTCTCAGTTCAGTACCTTAACCACTAGGCCATCGCATCTTGGTATAACACTGTAGCAGCTGTAGAAATAAAGATTTTACATTTAGAACATTTATGTACAGGCAGAGCCAGCTTTCTCCCAAATGACATGTGTGATGAAGTTTGTAATGCATTAGTTAGGTCTCTGGCTCCGAATAGGTCAATTGGCAGTTTTTACATTTACATGAGCAACTGTTGACCTGCAGAATAAAAGAGAATAAGTAATAAGTAATAAGCTTTGCTGTCTTAACTGCCACTTCAGATATGAAACAATTAAATAGCATGTTCTGTAACAGTAATTGCAGATATGTTTCTTTAGTAAGAAAAATAAACACTAGTTACCTGGCCTGTGTCAGTCTAATTAGAAGTATCCAATGCATTAGAGGGTATTAAAGTGCAGTACGAACAAACAAAATGCTGACAGAATGAGAAAAATAGGTACGCTAACAGTGTTATGTTAACAAAAATGTCCATGCAGTAGATACAGATTATTTTACATACAACTGTAATTTCCAAGTACTGTTAACCATTAACTATTGTTAAGATGTACTATGGGAAGAACCCTGCATACAGTCAGTCATATACGGTACAGTGCAAAAGTCTTGGGCCATCATTAGATATGTTGTTTTAGCAATAGTGTAATACACATTGTCGACGACTGGTAAATACAATGCCGACGACTAGACCAAAAACATTTCAAACTTGGATTTGACACTCCATAATACTCTTTCCACTGATCTTCATTCCCATCTTTGTGAGATTTACCATTCTCCCTGATCTTAGCATTATCACCCTTTTCTCCTTCCAAAAAGGAGTTTCTTGGTTGCTAGCATTGCAAAAAGACCATACCTAATCAAGCTAGAAGGATCAACTTGGCATTTCGATGAAGCTGCCAGATGCTGCTATTGCTGCCTAATACTTGCCACTGTAGCATATAGAAGCTGTTTTTTGTGATTTTTTTTCAGTTTTTTAATACTGCTTACAAATTCCCTGTATTTTTTGGTTGTATTCTAATAAAGAGACTCAAAAACAATTATAAATAGTCATTATACCTTTCCTAAAACAACAGCATATATACAGTGGTGCTTGAAAGTTTGTGAGCCCTTTAGAATTTTCCATATTTCTGCATAAATATGACCTAAAATAGATTTTCACACAAGTCCTAAATGTTGTGGAAGGACCTGAAGTGAGCAGTTAATGTGAGGAAACCCACCAACATCCCAGAGTTGAAGGTGTTCAGGAACGTTTAGTTGCAGTTATTGCTGCACAGGGGGGTCACACCAGATACTGAAAGCTAAGGTTCACATACTTTTGCCACTCACTAATATGTAATATTGGAACATTTTCCGCAGCCTTCGACATTGTTGACCATGAGATTTTGCTTAATCGCCTACACTATTGGGTTGGTCTCACTGGCTCAGCACTAAACTGGTTCCAGTAGTTTTTGAGTAGCTGTGAATATTGTGTTACAGTCAGAAACTCTTCATCCAAGCATTACCCTCTGTCATGTGGAGTGTCACAAGGCTCCATTCTAGGACCAGTGTTATTTAATCTTTACATGCTACCACTGGCCAGAATAATTAATAAATATAATATTTCCTTTCATCAGTATGCGGATGACACACAATTGTATACATGTCCTTAGCTTCTGACCCTCGTCGATCTATCAACACCTTGCTTTGTTGTCTAGATGACATTAAGTCCTGGATGTGTCATAATTTTCTGTAGCTAAATAAGGATAAACTGAAGTAATTGTTACTGGTAACGGTGAAGTGAAGGCAAGAACACTGACATGGTTAAAATCCTGTTCATCTGTTATTGTGTCTGCACTTTTAAATGTTTCTATTTTATTCCCTTCTACTGTTTTACTATTCTTTTATGCATTTTTTGTTTTTATACTTTTGCTTGTGTAAAGCACTTTGTAAAATGTTGTCTGAAAAAGTGCTATATAAATAAAGATGATGATGATGATGATGATGATTATTATTATTATTATTATTATATTATTGTCACTGTCATTTTTGCAGTGTGACATTTGACTGCAATGGTTCAGTTTTCTTTTACTTCTGTAAAACTGACCCACAGAGCCAGACTGACTGTGTTGGGCCTACCCACGTCCCTCACACTATATTATTACAGTGGCTGAGCCAAAGTACGTAAACCATTACCCATTTATTATCTTCAGGTATACACCCCACAGTGTAATGCATAGGAGTTGCATGACTTGTCAGTTTTTGACTGATGTCCAAATGCTGACTGTGACAACATGTGCATGTACCCAAAGAACACCTGAAGTAATGGAATGAAGGAATGAAGTTCAGCATGATGTTCTCATCTGTAATTAGAAAAGGCACAAGTGTTAGAACCTCATATGTAGGTTTCTCTGTTTGTTTTCTAAAATGATTTTGTGGTTGCTTTAATGAAAGAATTTTAACTAGGACTGTAAGTTCATGAACTTCAGGCACATTTAAACAGTGTCCTGCAAGTCACGTTATGGAGCATTTAAAAAAATGGGTGTGTTATATACTTACGTGACAAATACAGTGTTTAATGAGAACCAAACTATAAAACGTTATCCTATTACACATGATCTAATAAAAAATGCAGACCTTTAAACTTCAGCATTAGTATTATATAAAGGAAATGCGTGACAACTAGTGTCACATTCTTTAACACTGACGTAATTGCTGTTTGTTGTTGTTCTCCGTACCTGTTGTATTTGAGCAGTATGAAATGAAAAAAGGATTAATGATCGTTTGTTGGTCCTAAGATAGAAACAGGCTGTGTTGTTGACATTGCACACTGACATTGCATGCAAAATTGCTTCAGGTATTCTTCAAGAATGCAGCGCCACTCCTTTTCTAACAACAGTCTTCAATTTGCTGTGAGGAATGAGGAACTTGCTCATTGTAAATTAATGACCCAAAACACTCATCAAAGCATAGCAGCAACTACATGAAGACCATAGAATATCGTGGAAGGCTGGTGATGGACTTTCCTCCACAGGCACCTGATCTAATCCTCATGCCTTGTGCATTTATGGGGGCACTTGCAGACAAAGAAAGTCACACAGCCAGTAACACTACAAGATGTTCTTTGGAATATTGTGAAATCATGCTGGGATAACATGAATCATCAGATCTTGCACAATTTTGTGCAGTCCATGCAAGCCTTTGTTTTCTACAGATCCTCTCTTTAATTCTTCAGGATGCCAATCACTTGTCTGACTGTGACTGCCTTTTTGGAGCAATTTCTCATTGTGAATACCAATCCTTTGCCAACACTCAACTTGTGTTTGACTTTCAATCCTTTTCCAATATACAATGTAGGCTTCAATTTCAACGTATACGATGTTTGCTTTCACCCACACTACTAACAGCCTGACTACACTCAGCAAACAGATACATTGATCTCAGGTATTGTGGTTATCTGTTCTTAAAGTGAACCAAAAAAATAGGTAACGTCAAACTGTTATGGAACAGTAGGTAGGACCCATGTGCAGGCAGGTACTGGGTTGGGCTGAGAAGAGGATATGTGTACTTTTTAGGGATAACGAGCACTTCACAAAAATAAATAAATAAAGGAATACGTAAATTAAAAAATTAAAAATAAACTCTCTCTCTCTCTCCCTCTCTCTCTCTCTCTCTCTCTCTCTCTCTCTCTATATATATATATATATATGCTTGAAAGTTTGTGAACCCTTTAGAATTGTCTATATTTTTGCATAAATATGACCTAAAACATCATCAGATTGTCATACAAGTAAATAAAGAGAACCCAGTTAAACAAATGAGACAAAAGTGGTATACTTGGTCATTTATTTATTGAGGAAAATGATCCAATATTACATATTAGTGAGTGGCAAAAATATGTGAACCTTTGCTTTCGTTATCTGGTGTGACCCCACTGTGCAGCAATAACTGCAACTAAATGTTTCCTGTAACTGTTGATCAGTTCTGCACACCGGCTTGGAGGAATTTTAGCCCATTCCTCCGTACAGAACAGCTTCAACTCTGGGATGTTGGTGGGTTTCCTCACATTAACTGCTGGCTTCAGGTCCTTCCACAACATTTCGATTGGATTAAGGTCAGGACTTTTACTTGGCCATTCCAAAACAGTAACTTTATTCTTCTTTAACCATTTTTTGGTAGAACGACTTGTGTGTTTAGGGTCGTTGTCTTGCTGCATGACCCATCTTCTCCTGAGATTCAGTTCATGGACAGATGTCCTGCATTTTCCTTTAGATTTCTGATATAATTCAGGAATTCATTGTTCCATCAATGATGGCAGCCGTCCTGGCCCAGATGGCAGCAAAACAGGCCCAAATCATGATACTACCACCACCATGTTTCACAGATGGGATAAGGTTCTTATGCTGGAATGCAGTGTTTTCCTTTCTCCAAACATAACGCTTTTCTTTTAAACCAGAAAGTTCTATTTTGGTCTCATCCGTCCACAAAACATTCTTCCAATAGCCTTCTGGCTTGTCCACGTGATCTTTAGCAAACTGCAGACGAGCAGCAATGTTCTTTTTGGAGAGCAGTGGCTTTCTCCTTGCAACCCTGCCATGCACACCATTGTTTTTCAGTGTTCTTCTGATGGTGTACTCATGAACATTAACATTAGCCAATGTGAAAGAGGCTTTCAGTTGCTTAGAAGTTACCCTGGGGTCCTTTGTGACCTTGCCAAGTATTACACAATTTGCTTTTGGAGTGATCTTTGTTGGTCGACCACTCCTGGGGAGGGTAACAATGGTCTTGAATTTCTTCCATTTGTACACAATCTGTCTGACTGTGGCCGTCTAGTGTTCAATCCTCAGCCACTGAGGTAGTTTTCTTTATTGGTTGATTTCACTTTCTTTTGCTGAATTTTTGTTTCTTTTAGTTAATTATATTTTGGTTCATCATTTCCATCTGGAGCTAACTGCATTTGGGTCCTAAAATTCGTTTATATTTTTATTTTTCTACCACCAGCTCCCCGTGGGTCATTCTGTTGCTCTCAGGTGAGATTAATCTCTACGCTCGGGCCTGGCCCGTCGAACCGTTCGACATGTACAACCCGGTCGATTCCTGTGGTTGAGTGGGATGTGCTGGATAGCGTCGTACTTGTGTTCATCTAATTATTATTATTATTTTTTTTAATCTGTGTGTATATATAGTCTTTTAGTATACTGTTCAACTCCATTAATGCATATAATACCTTATGCAATGTGTATTTTTTAGGGGGTCTGGAACGGATTAATTCAATTTACATTATTCCTTATGGAACTGGGCTCAATCAGTCCCTTTGTGCATATCGAAGTCATCAGTGGTTTTACGGAAGGGATCTAAGGACTGTCTGTATAAACATGTACCTGCAATGTACCTCCATCAATCAACAACAAATGTTGGCAGTGTTTAAAAATAATAATACAGTATTAGCAACCACAATGATAATTACTGATATAACCAGAATCATTGTATATTGCCTACAACTGCTGCATGTACAGTATCAACACTGGAAATGGAATAGAGAGACATAGTCAAGAGACACCATTGTGTCTCACACTCAGCTGTGGACCAACCAGCTTTAAAAAGGCAGGTGTTAAAAGAGTGTAGTCATGAAATATGCAGCATACTTCTCTGTCTGGATATGTGAACATGTGTGCCTGTGCAGGC
Source organism: Ancistrus triradiatus (assembly GCA_025084515.1). NCBI lineage: Eukaryota > Metazoa > Chordata > Actinopteri > Siluriformes > Loricariidae > Ancistrus > Ancistrus triradiatus. The sequence continues at coordinate 378,099 of JAJAGP010000423.1, read as the reverse complement.
CGGTGTATGCTGTTTTTCTGTCATGGGTTCTGCTTCTCCCTCCCTTTCTGTCTGTGTTTAGCCCGCCATAAGCAGCACGTGTGCACAAGCACGCTATTGGAGTTCCACCCTTAATTGTGATGTAAGAGTGTGTGAAAACCGAAAGGGGAGGACCTTGTGTATCCTGACCAGAATGCCTTACCAATCACAGGGGATTCCCCACCCTCTCGCCGTCTCTCTTTTGCTGTGTCTCTCTTTCTTGCTACTCCTCCTGTGCTTGGCCGTACTCACGCACAGGGGCAGGGAAGTGCAAGAGGAGGGAGGAGTGGGAAGAAAAGCTTAGGCAGCTTCTGGATTTGCTTTTAAACGCGTTCGGGCTGAAGCACTGTGCGCTGTGTATCCTCCCCTGCACGCGAAACCAGGGTGGCGCACAGACACACACACGCACACACGCGCGCACGCTCACACACACACACACGCCTACACACTTTCATACATTTTTCCTTTCATACAAGAAGGCTGTCACACTCAGGACGGAGTCATACACGTAAACAAGAACACTCAGCTTTCACTCTGCTACCAGGGACGCTTCGGATTCCAGTGGGAGCACCTGCAAGGAACCTTACATCCACCACAGGCGCCCTTACACGTTGGAGAGCTGTCAGCACCACAATTGGATGTGTTTATGAGACAGGACCCATCCCTGTCCACCTGGACTCAATGTCGAACAACGACTATCCCTCCCCCATTGGCCTGGACTGTTGCAGTTGCTGCTTAGATTTGGCCAATGGCTGTGAGACAGACCAGGGCCGATCTGGACACCCAAGTCTCGGAAGTCCAACCTCTATCAACCACTTCAAGCAGCTCCGGGACCAGCTGGCCTTCCAGAACCTGAACACAGACAAGCTAAACACCATCATGAGGCAGGACTCACTGGAGTCAGTGGTGCGCGACCCCTGTTACCTGCTCAATGAGGGCATTTGCAACAGCAACATCGACCAGACCATGCTGTCAATCCTGCTCTTCTTCCACAGGTACACACTAACACTCTCCCTCAAACAAACCAAACAAGTAAACACACTCTTGCTCTACTTGCACACATTTGACCCAGGGCGGAAATCATTTTCAGTCCCTCACGCTATGTTGATTGGCAATTTAAAGCTGAGCACATAAAAGTGCCATTCTGAGTTATGGAAATTGATTAAAGATTAGGCTTAATTGCTCTGCTATGCAAGTTGTGAGCTGAACCTAGAGCAAAGGTGTTAGGTGTAAGGATTAGACTGGATATTATGGCATTATTTCAATAGTACTACTGCTTTATTCAGCTCAATTTCTAATATAATTAACAAGACATCTATTCCCAAGATAATACCATAAGTCATTTATTCAATCTGACAGACTGACAAATGTCGTAAAATACTGTGTTCAAATCTACACTGACAGTGGAATTACTGAAATTTACAAGCCTATGGGTCTTCCTGTTACAACATGTTTAAAACAAGAATCTCCAAAATTACCCGGATGTCTAAAATACCTTTATTTCCTCCAGATAACTTTATAAAAAGCCGAATAATGCTCATAAAGCCAGGATGGGCCTACTTTAATGACATGCTTTCCTCAAACAAAGCACGCTTCATAAACTATTGGCTATTTAAACTAAATGCTGGCACATGATTCTTCCTGTTAAACAACTTTCATTTAAGTAGGTGAGCATTACTTCACAGGCAGCACAACAACAAGAAAGGGTAAATCAGAACCACACACATTTACATGTTCAAAATAGTGAGGCCAGTTCATTTAAAGCATGAACTTACACAACAGAAAGTAGAATGTAATATGGAATTAGCAATGATTAATGATCTGTCATACCAGCTTTATTTTTATAACTCAGCAGCTTTTTGTACTACAGCAGGTGTGTAATCAAGGGCCATTTCTAAATAACATGCCTAAGATTGATCCCTTTCTCAGGTCACCTTTCGACCTGTCGCTTTTTACTTCCATCGAAAGCCACTGCATGCCTCTTTAGTATATTATGCTCCTTGATGACTAAAGTGAGCTCTAATTTGAATGCCTGATAAGCACAAGTTGTTCTGGTCACAGTCGGAGCCAAACTGGTTCCATAAGAGGTTCACTGAGGAACTCATAAACCAGGTATTTTTGCCCAAGTCCAATCATTGAGACTGTATATAAAGTCATGCCAGCAACCACTGTCGTTTTGCAACAGATGAGACTGTCAACAACAGATTATATGCAATTACCCATAAGGACTTGCACTTGAGTGAACTTGGTAGAGATTTTGAGTGCATTTTCTTTTACAGAAACACAAACAGGTGATAGCCTTTTTTAGTCAGGGCAAAGCCTCGTGCGGAAATATTCAGGTTATGCTGTTATGACACTAGCTGAACAATAAAAAGTAGAAACTTCTGGAGGGAATGAAGAATGATGCATTATGTGTCTGCAGTCATTGCAAGGTACCTTTTGTGTTCCACACCTTTGTGCTTTCATATCAGTCAAACACAGTAAGACTTATTAATTAGGCTTGTCTACTTCTAAGCCTACTTTTCACAAGTCATAAGTAGTGTATATGTGGTCTTGTTTGTCCCAAAGACTGCAAAGTAATGCCACTGTGCACCTTTGTTCACCAAATATCTGAAGCTCTTACCCACGTAACATCCATCAACATGTCAACTGCAGAGTCAGATTTCTCACGTTATGACTTGCGTTCAAGCTGGGTGTCAGTGGCCGAAATATAGTGGTTCCTCAGTTCTCGTAATAAATTTTTTTCCAGAGGGTTTGTCTGAAACCGAAAACAACGAGTAACGAGCAAATTTTTCCCATAAGTAATAATGTAAATTGAATGAGTCTGTTATAAAGTCCACACTGTATAAGGCATTATATGCGTTATAAATTAAATGCATCATGAACTGAGGAGTTTAATATAGTCTGTATTGTATCATAGCAGAGCCTATTACATATTAACACTTACATTATCCTACAGTTGGCCAAAATCATTAACACAAAGCTTATTTTATAATAAAATATTGACAAATCTCATGTAATTTAGTGAAAAATGGATTGAAAGTGAAAGTACTCTGGAGGATTCAGTTTTCCTTTCGGTTGGCTCTTATAACTAACCTTTTTAGGACCCATGGAGACTTATTTACACTAAGAATACAGTACTGTAGATGTAAAAATAAGGAAAAACATGATAAACACAGTGGAGGTCTTCAGTGAGCAAGGGCTATCATGCATCTGAATCACTGAGTCACTGTGTACTGAATTGTGAATCAAGTTTTGGTCGAAACGAGTCACACGGCTTGACACTTACAAGTTTAAATTTAAGTTTAAGTACGCCGAGTACCGAGTAAAAGACGAGAATTGAGATAAATTTTTGTAGTCAACATGCATTGAGAGGTACCACCATATGTTAATTGTATGTCCGAGATACCACTGTATGTGGGTCTGTGGTAGCCTAGCTGGTAAGGTACTGGACCTGAAGGTCCAGGGCCACTGTTGGGTCCTTGAGCAAGACCCTTAACCCACAGTTGCTTGGATTGTAAGACCGTATCAATTGTAAGTCGCTCTGGATAAGGGCATCTGATAAATGCTGTAAATGTAAATGTATGTTAATTTAGTGACAAATAAAATCAGTTGCAGTAACTCAATGGCTAACTCAACACAACTGAACATGAACAGCAGCTAATAAACCAGGAGCTAGTGCTGATTAGTCTTGTTGCCATTTAATTACAGGATTTAGCAGAGCCCCTCATCGAGAGCAGCTTGCACCTTATACAGTCTTACAAAGTATAATTCACACCACTGACAATTACGGGCCTTGCTCAAGGGCCCAACCATGGCAGCTGGGCAGTGAATCTTGAAGCTTTGTGCCAGTAGTCCCGAGCCTTAACCTCTACACCACAGTAATAACACATCCATGAAGCCTAAATGGTGTTGCAAAATCACCTGTATTGTAAGGAATATAAAAAAATGTATTAAAAAACCCTCCACATATCCCAAAAAGGTTACTTCATCCATAGAAACAGGTCACTTAACAAATACATAGCTAGCTGAACAAGTAAAAGTGCTTTGATTTACATCTGACTTGATTCAAGTCCCATGCAATATGTCTTAGTCTTATGTCCTGGCACACAATGTGTACACTTTTCACCACTACCCCAAACCAAGCTCAAGTGACTGGTTTGTAAAAGGCAACAGTGATTTGCTTATCAGTCTTGTACTTTGGCCGTTGTAGTCCTTTCTCTATCTTCTTCTGCTCTAATCATGTCATTTTCTTGCTAATCAAGTTAATTGTTTGGAAGTTTGATTGAAATTTGTGAAAAATTGTAATTGGTAACCCAGCTTATATCAATCACATTTTTAGATAAATGTCTGAGGAAAAATTCAAGGACAGTTCTCTGATCCGGCTCGGTCACTCACCTCGTTATACTGTATAATAATCATGAAATCAGCAGTCATTTATGATAGTCTGCTGTAAATGTGCAGTAAATGTAACATAAAAAACAACAGCTCTCTCTTATAGTCAATGTCACAATTACATAATATGTGTAATTACCCCATCACGGTGTGTATATGTTAGTGGAATATTTTTATAGCTGGTATTTCTCTGGGATTTAAGTGTTATAGGTCTTAGTCTTTGAGTACCTGACTAGAGAGGCACTGACTGCCTTGCTTCCATGACTGAGAACTTGTCCCTGACCTCACTTGGTACAAGGGAAAAAAATGTTTGGAGGTGTAAGTTAAACTCTTCTCACAGTGAGGCCTCGGCAAGACACTCCCAAGAAACCCAGAAGGCTAATATCTGGATGATGCCCCAGTCAGTGAAGCCAACTCACCATCAAGGGGTGATCAGTTGACAGCTGACAGCCTCTTTTCATCCAAGTGTCCAGAACATTTGACATTATATATGAAAATACAGTACCGTGCAAAGGTCTTAAGCCATCATTATAGAAATAGTTGTTTGTTATAGTTGTTTTGTATAATGACCATATATGGCATATTGTGGACAACTGGACCCAAACTTCCATAGTACTCTTTTCCACAGATCTTCATTCCAATCTTTGTGAGCTTTAGCCAATCTTAGCCTTTTCACCCTGTTCCCTTCTGAAAAAGTGTTTTTTTTTGGCTGCTACCTTTCAAAAAAGATAATTCTTGATCTTCTTCAGACTGTAGAAGGGTCAACTTGGCATCTTGATGAAGATGCCAGATGCTGCTATTGCTAAAGTGTAAGGGGAGGTCACACTCAATACTTGCCAGAAGCTGTTTTTTCCTGATTTTTAGTACTACATACACATTTCTGGTTGTATTCTAATAATAAGACTGAGAAGCAATTATGGTATATTATGGTAAACAAAAACAATGGTATATCTAATCTAATGGCTGAACAGTACTTTTCCACAGTACTATATAACACACATCAGAAGACACTATCACAAAATCAATTACTGACCTTTGGTCCAAGGTGCTCTGGTACCAAGTACACTTGTGAGCAGACTTGTGGTTGAACGTGATGTCTGATAGTGGCAGTCCATAGATAGCACAGATGTCTAATAACATTTCACTATTCAGGTTCAGGGAGACCTTTCCTCCCAGTCACATCTATCCAGGCCATTCCTGAACTGCTTTATGGTCCGACTGCAAAAACAGTCCTCTTTGAGACTCAAAGTCTTATGGAGGCAATGCTCTTAACTACAGGGACTTCAAATGTATGGCCTAAGCCTGGGACTTGAGTACCCCCATACCTGCCTGAGATCGTGGGGACTTCAGAGAAGGAAAGAGACCACCCCTGATTGAAATGTTTGATATTATGGTCAATGCTCTAGGAGGTGTAAGGCTGATTATATCTAGTCTATTCCTTTCCATCTCACACCTTTTTTCATCCACCTTTTGCATGCAACTATGGCAGTCATCTTAGAGCTGGACACTGTATTTTTAAGAATCTTACTGAAATTGTTCATCTATATCAACTGATCTATGTCAATTTGTCTACATCTTAAATGAAACACTAAAAATCCTTATAGGGTCCACCATTTCATGCATAGCACTGATTGGCTGCAGTCAAGGTTACAGTACGGATTAGAAGAGTATAATAAACGTTTACAGCATATAATAAAAGATTCCACAGCCTTGCATTTAAAGTACATATATTCAGATTAACAAATGGAGGTTCCATAAATGTGTTAGTCTGACCACGAAGCAGTTAACAAGCATCAACAGTCCTTTTTGTTCCTATGTGACCGGAAAGCTGATTGTGCTCAACACTCTTGGCAGTTCAACCATGGATATTTCCTCCTGCATGAGGAATGATACTTCTAAAACCTTACATAAGATATGTTTACACTGCACATACTAGGCCAGAAATATCCCCCTCATTGAGGGATTCGTTTTTTCCCAGGTTATAAACTATTGATAATTTGTGTAGTTACCACTGTGCTGTTGATGAGATGAGAGTTGGCAGGGGTGTGTCTGGTTAATAGGGCTCAGGACATTGAGTAACTTGACTGTTGGCAGGAGCTCCAACTACTTTCTGGTGGCCTGTGCAATCAAGAACTCTCTGACCTATTGCTAAAAACACAACCCTGATAAGTTTATTTAATATTCTAAATGACATGCAAACAGGTTGCAACAGAGATTTGGACTGGGCATGTACATCACTATCATTCCTTTACATTCCTCAGCAGTCAAGAATAGGGTGCCAGAATTTGCACTGCTTTTGTTTTGCTTCGTGATCCGATCGTCTCATCGAGGATTATCTCTGGGTGGAGATATATAAAACATGTGTCACCGAAGCTTAAGATGGATTTCACTTTAAATGTTCAAATGTGGAACAGGATTAAGGTTAATACAAGGTTATCCACATGAGGGGAAAACTGTTGCATGGATACAGGTTACACCTGCTCTGGTGTTTATTGGGTTGCACCTAGTCTGACTCAACCCTCACTAATATGATTCCCTCGAAAATTACTACTGCTTTAGGGCATTCTAGAGTCTCATAAGCCATACCTGTGTCTGTCCTAAGGTAAATAGTTGGGATTCTGCAGATAGCATTCTGGCACCTTTGTGCACTACAGTTAATTTTAGATGAAGCAATGACCTGTTGAAAAAGCCACCCTTTCGTGACCTGACTATTTATCTCACAAACACAACACAGCCAGATCAGAACATTTTGTTCTCATGTCTCTCTGTCCCGAGTGTGAATTTCCTGGCTGTTATTTCCACAGCGTCTTACTTGGTCAGGCCATTAACTATGCAAGGCCGGATGAAGTACCACCTACTCATGCTTGATTAAAAGTAACGAATAAAGAATACAGTAAGATCACAGTGTTCCATGCATCTCTGTACTGATTCTGCACATTGTGGAAACTACACATAAGTATAACAATACAGCAGCTGATCTTACAGTTCCAAACGCTGGGAAAAATAACCTGCAAGACCTGATTAGTCTCACTGTACAGAAAATGTTACTCATTACAGGAATCCATACAGTGTGGTCACTGTTATCTGTACACCTTAATTCAATTCAACCAGATATAAATAGAGACATTGAAATATTTTACAACAGTTGCAAGAGGTAGATCCTTCACACATACAGTGGTGATTGAAAGTTTGTGAACCCTTTAGAATTTTCTATATTTCTGTATAAATATGACCTAAAACATCATCAGATTTTGTAATTCAGTCTTAAAAGTAGATAAAGAGAACCCAGTTAAACAAATGAGACAAAAATATTCTACTTGGTCATTTATTTATTGAGGAAAATGATCCAATATTATATAGTGAGTGGAAAAAGTATGTGAACCACTAGGATTAGCAGTTAATTTAATTGTGAATTTAGAGTCAGGTGTTTTCAGTCAATGGGATGACAATCAGGTGTGAGTGGACACCCTGTTTTATTTAACATTGGATCATTTTCCTCAATAAATAAATGACCAAGTATAATGTTTTTGTCTAATTCATTTAACTATTTTCTCTTTATCTAATTTCGGACTTGTGTGAAAATCTGATGATGTTTTAGGTCATATTTATGCAGAAATATAGAAAGTTCTAAAGTGTTCAAAAACTTTTCACATACAATACTGTCTGCATGTGATACCTTAACCGGCCGACGGCTCATCCCTCCGTTGGTGGAGTAGTAGTGTAGCAGAGCTAGTAGTGGCCCATGGTTTGTTGGTTTGTTCATGGTTTGTTAAAGCATACAAACATATTGAACAGAAGTACACAAACTTAAAAGTCTGTCCATGTATATATGGTGGCAAAGTTTTTCACTAGTTATTAACAGAAAAAGCCCAGTCTGCCATCTTCTTTGTGCCACATAATGATGTGTTCTACAGTACTCACGCTTCATCGCTTATCTTGGTCAGCAACATGGGGGAGGGTCTGGAGCCTAACCTGGAATAAACTGGGCACAGGCAGAGTCATGGACAAGGCGCCACTTCATCTCACGGTTCCATAAACGCACCAACTGACTTTCAGATTGCAAGCCTCAGTAGCAAGTCTCCAGCAGCTGGTTCTTACCACTAAGCAACTGGAACTACTACCTTTCCATTTGCATTCATGTTATTTAGCAGACACTCTTATCCAGAGTAACTTACAACTGATACATTCTTACAATCCAATGGTGTTCTTTAAGTCATAAAAGTGTTCACAGTTTTTGCAAGTATCTTACAGCAAAAATTTGCGTTTAGCTAGTAAGCAACTAACTGGCTAGCTGACTATATAACAAAAAATGTCTATAATTTATAAGAATTTTCTTGTTTAAATATTAGTAATTAGCCCCACCATTTTAAGACTGGAGAGACAACTGGACAAGCTAAAGCTAAATTCCACCAATCAAAATCTTGTGAGATCAGCCACATTGTCAGCAACAAATCTGCATTCATAATTTGAACTTTTTTTTTCAGTTTATCTACTTTGTGTTTATCTCTGAGGGTAAAATATAGTCTGCATTCTAAATTCCATATACTATGCATTAATATTAACTTTTTATGCTTTAACTGTGCATAAAAAATAAGCCTAAATTAAAGCTAAACTAAATAGATTATGCAATTTAACTCTAAAGTGGGCGTTACTCTGCCAAGGATGAGAAATGAAGAACATATTAACACTAAAAATTTTGTTTCTTATAACATTTGCTGGTTTAATGAATGCCTTTGCATTAGTGGCCTAATCTGTACTTTTGGTAGGTTATACAGTTATATAAATGGCCAAAACATTTAGCTATGAGCTAAAATTGCTGATATCCATTACTCCATGCGAAAAATTGAAAGAAACTGGCTATTATTGAAAGCGTTAGCCACTTGAGCTTTGGATAGATGCTGGGGCATTATGGGAAATGTAGTGCCTGTGATGAATTTGCATGGTGTTTTCTGTAGTTCTCCTCAGCAGTCCAGGATTAAAACCTGATTTTAGTGGGACATGGCCACATGTAGCTGGCACATGTGATCCAGGAACGTGGGTGTGATGACGCCCCTGACTAAAGGAGAGGCTATGAGAGAGTAAAACCTTTACATTTTGACACTGCTTTGACAGAAATGTGATGAATACTTTATCAAATCTTCCAGGTATTTGTTCTATAAATGCAACCAAGGCCTTAACAGGCTGATTTTTAACAGAATACACAACAACGTGGCTCAGTTGTGCATGCGAGTGAAAAACTGAACTAGCTTTATCAATGTATAGTTTGTTTATATAGTCTGAGCATGTCAAGCAAGCACTATATTATTGTGGCAACAATGCCGAAACCTGTCGAACTATAAAACTCAAAAAGTACTGATAAGTTAACTTGGCATGAGTGTTATCTATGTAGATTATCTAGCTGAATGAAATTATATAATGTTTCGATTATATAAGCGGGACTGTTTGTGGTTTAATGTTGTGATCATATTATATCCAACACATGCCAAAATACGTAAATGAGACAGCATCATACTGGTAGAATACTTTTATAATTCACTTTAATAATATTTATTGCAGACTCCCTATATATATTACTGTACATAACTGTAGGTTTATATCGCACTAGGCAAAGCAAATGTGAAGCAGCAGGTGAGTGAAAACAGACAGCCACATTTATGCAAAGATAAAGTGCACAAGTCAACTCCTGTCTACAACACAAGTCAACCATAAACACCAATTGTGTCTGCAACATGAAAGAAACAAAAACAACTCTGACACAGAGGCACGCAAATGGGATGTAAACATTGTCTCCAGAGCCTAAGGGAGGGAGCAGTGAGAGGTGCTAAAAGTCATCCCAGACATGTACACAGACAGCGGGAATGGTCTGGACAAGGAGGTAATAAGCTAATGCAGTTAGGAAGAAAACTGTTTTTATTACTTAACATACAAGACCAAAGGGCAGAGCATAGGACTGTGCAATTCCCTTCAATCAGGACTTGTGCTGGTTCATCTAGCCAAAAACATATATTAAATGCATATATTAAACACCAGAAATTGGTGCAATATCTCATTTGAAAGAGAGAAATGACTGAGGGATGAGAGATTTTTTCTTATTTTTTGAGCTTGCAGGGTATTTCTTGAAAGGACCATGGGCCAGACTGGTAACATAAATACTTCTGGGATCATGGAGGGCAGCTGAGGTTTTGGCTCGTGAGCTTCCCTTTGAAAGTTGTTTTGAGAAAGCAAGCCTGATCCTACAATGGGAAACCGGGCTTTGACGATCCCTAGCTTTGAGGATAAATTCCCTCCTACCTCCGCATGTCCCCTTGACCTGTTTGATATAGCCACTTCTTGGAAGGAGATCAACTAAATGCATTTCACAAATCACAGTGGCGGCTCCCAGCTGTGTCAACAGAAACAGTGAGGGCTAAGCAAAACCACCCAAAAATGAATAACTGAGAAACACAATATTAACAGAAGGGCTGATTCAGGGAGGTCTGTCCCTTGGTGAAATGTAACAAGCTGAGGCAAGGTTTTCATTGCTTCCAATATGATCTCATACAATATGACCTGTCAAAGGATGGGTAGAAATACAAAAGAAGTCACATGTTTTCATACAAATGCTTCTTTTGTATCATAGTCTTTCAAAGTATCATTACATTCTGATATTGGGATATTTATTAAAGAATCACCTTATTGCCACCATAAAGGTTTGGTGACAAATGCCACCCTGAAGTAAACAGCTGGATGGAAACTGTTGATATTAAGAACTATTTGCCAGTAAAATACAAATTTCTCCAGCATATCTGTACAGTGGTGCTTGAAAGTTTGTGAACCTTTAGAATGTTCTATATTTCTGCATAAATATGACCCAAAACATCATCAGATTTTCATACAAGTCCTAAAAGTAGACAAAGAGAACCCAGTTAAACAAATGAGACAAAAATATTATACTGATCCAATATTACATACTAGTGAGTGGCAAAAGTATGTGAACCTCTAGGATTAGCAGTTAATTTGAATGGGAAACTAGACAGGTATTTTCAATCAATGGGATGACAATCAGGTGTGAGTGGGTACAAATCGAGGAAATTCAAGACCATTGTTACCCTCCCCAGAAGTGGTCGACCAACAAAGATCACGCCAAGAGCAAGGTGTGTAATAGCTGGACCCCAGCGTAACTTCTAAGCAACTGAAGGCCTCTCTCACGTTGGCTAATGTTAAATGTTCATGAGTCCACCATCAGAAGAACACTGAACAACAATGGTGTGCATGGCAGGGTTGCAAGGAGAAAACCACTGCTCTCCAAAAAGGACATTGCTGCTCGTCTGCAGTTTGCTAAAGATCACGTGGACAAGCCAGAAGGCTATTGGAAGAATGTTTTGTGGTTGGATGAAACCAAAATAGAACTTTCTGGTTTAAAAGAAAATCATTATGTTTGGAGAAAATAAAACACTGCATTCTAGCATAAGAACCTTATCCCATCTGTGAACCATGGTGGTGGTAGTATCATGGTTTGGGCCTGTTTCTGGGGCAGGACGGCTTGCTATCATCGATGGAACAATGAATTCTTATGAGTTATATCAGATTTCGTTATATCAGGCAAATTTCACAAAATACTGAAAGCAAATATTCACATTTTCCACTTTTGCCACTCACTAATATGTAATATTGGATCATTTTCTTCAATAAATAAATGACCAAGTATAATATTTTTGTCTCATTTGTTTAACTGTGTTCTCTTTAGGTCATATTTATGCAGAAATATAGAAAATTCTACAGGGCTCACGAACTTTCAAGCATTGTTACATTATGTCACTAAACATCTGTTTATATATAATCAGTGTATCCAGGTGGATCAATTGGCAGGAAACTGGCAGGAAACTATGCTCATTGTGGCAGCCTTGTAGGAATAAGGTGTTCCTTTTTGCCGAGGCAGGGCTTCAGGCACTAGAAGCCCCAGCCTGCCAGACCCACCCAGACCTGGTATTCAAAGAAACTTCCAAGACATCTGACTGAATATTATTAGCAGATTAGACTATCAGATATCTAACTAAGTGGATAGCAATAATGTCACATATCCAAACAATGCTGCTTTTGGGCTTGTAGTAAGTATAAGTTAAAAGTAATTAAATAATCATGAAGAAAATATCTTCTTAAAATGATTGCAGGTTATTTCACTATACACGTGTACATGTTTAATGGCAGTACAGAGTGGCTTGCTTTAAATAGGTCTCATGGTTAGCATGCCAGAATTTGACATGCACTTCTCATTACAGTCATGTGCGAATTCATTTACTAAGCCTAGGCCAACTATACATTTTGTAGGAATAATGTTAGTCAAGCATAGCAAATTTTATCTGAAAAAAACACTGGAGCCATGAACCTAATCAGCGAGAAGATTAACGAGCTACTCATTCCATACATGCTTGTAAAATTAATGCTTGGTACTCCAGGATGGTGGTGTAGAGAGAAACAGAAGTGTCACAGGCATGTTCATTTAATTTATGTTTTACTTATATGGTACTCTTGGTGTTACTGTAAATAATAAATAATAAGTCAGGTGGCTGTCACAATGTCCTTTAAAGACAAAGCTTCTCAGGAACGTTTAATCAATACTATTTGGTGCATTAGCCTTATAATTGGTTATATTGGCTCCAACCTGGTCATTTTGTGCTTTAATAACAGTTACATGTGTAGTGCACGCTCTTAAGTGCTGGGAGGATTACCAGGAATTGTACATTGTGGAAACCAAACAGCCGCTGGCGAAACGGATGGCACACCATAGAAGAGCTACCTCATACGGGCAGGACTTTGTGGTTTATACGCACCTACAGGCCAGTGGCCACTCTTTCAAAGATGAAGACGTGCAGATCCTTCATAGGGAAGAACACGGAGTAAAAGAAGCCATTTTTGTAAAAAGGGAACGTCCATCCCTGAACCCTGAGGAGGGGCCCCAGAGTACATCTCTCACCATCTTACAACGCCACTACCGCAGCTATTCCCCAATTCTGTGTGAATGGCACACGTGGCCATTGTCATTAATGTGCATGACAATTTGTATATTAAACTGATCACCGGTCCCATTGTTATGTAATGGTGCTGGTATCAGTCATTATGCAAATGTATTATATAGAAGATTAAGGAAGTTTTCCAAATAGCTGAGACTGAAGAAGTCATTTAGAAATGTTTCTCCCATAAAACCTTATGTCCAGATGAACTCATTCAATTTCTGGGATTTTCTCAGCTGGAATTGAGTATACATCAAAACATATAACTTACGCACCTAAACCTGTGTACTTTCATATGTGATATATGACGTTTGATATATTTGATCATCTTTAGATTACATATAACACCTAGAACAATGTACATGCTATGTAAATAGTTGTTATACTGTGTTGGTGAAGAAATAATGACAAGAAATAAATCTATATAAGTAAATGGACAAGACGTAAGGCGAACAATGAGCAAACGTGTCCTGAAGAGAGACAGATGATTTGTGACAGCAGAGTATGCCTACACATCACTGCATTCATGTGGATTCAGCATAGTGCTTGATGTGCTGCAAATTCAGTGTTTGATTTTTTTAATATTTTCAGTCCTCAGAACCTGTGAATACCGAGAGCCAACAATGTATGTCTAATTTTATCCTTGTAAGAATTGTAAGAAAAGGCAATGCTGTTTTCATTACCATATTTACTCTGGTATTTGCCTACCTTGCTTGTAGCCACACCAATATTTGGGAGTGACTTCAACTGAGTGGGCTACATAAAAGACTGTGGATGAAATCAAGCACTTACTGTTGAGCTGTGGTGAGCTGCTAGCCCACATTAGACTTATCTACTCAAATTCAGTCAATGACAGGGCCTGTCAGCAGCAGCCAACCTTCATCACTGCCCTATAAGGCTTCTGTAAGCATGAGCTGACTCAAGCAATCAGAGTCTGTGCTCCATGACCTACACATTGCACTAATGAAACACTAGTGACATTATTATCATGGCTAATCAACAAGAGAAATCTACACAATGGAAATATTACAGTAATGAAAATATGCTATTTAAGTTTTCGAAATTGATGTTTAATATAGCTATTATATTGGTACTCACTCAGAAAACCTTGCTGCATTTACAGGCTTGGGGATACCATATTTACAATGCTATTTCATTAACCATGACAACCATGAAGGTTGCTCACAAGCTTCGACTGAAAAGAACGCTGTATGGTTTCATCAACTCCAATAGGAAACATGAATCACCAGCCATCATAGCTCATCCTTTGTTCACATCAAGTGATGTGAATAACTGAATAATGGTTCTCCACAGGCCCCTCTGTTGGCAGTTGAAAGGCCCAGCCCCTACACACGCACATACCCAACATGCATGGCAGTTAAACTGTAGGCAATTTTCCATTTATATTAACATGTTGTTTGGACTCATAGGTTATTAGAAATGTCATATGCTGAAATGAGTTGTCAGGATTGTTTATGTCCAGTGATAAAGTGGTTCCATGTTACCACTGCTTATTGTTTTCATGGCAGTTCGATTAATGGTTGATCCTGACAGAAAACACTATGTGCTAATTTTATCTAACTACAGTGTAAACTCGTTATCTCGCCCACGTCTGTTTCTTGGCTATTTTTGGTGAGAGGCGAATTTGGCGACTTAACGTGGTTACAAAAAATAGACAAAAAGTGACATTCATATCTGATGCTGACATAATGTATTTTACTAAGCAGCCCAAGTGATCGTACAATCACATTTACAACGCAAATAAACATGTACACTTTCTATTCATGTACACAAATTTGAGAAATAGTCTGTGATTGATGATTGCTTCAGTAACATGAAGCACATGAAGTCCAGTCTGTGATGAATAACAGCAAAGTCATTATAAAATAAGTCTGTTCACTTTGCCGTCATTTTGGTAACACCACCAAGCAATTATTTCCAGCCATACAAGACCAGAGTCCTATCTCTTTGACAGGGGAGAGACCCACTGTATATATCCTTTATTAATGTTTAAAATACATATTTAGAATTGCTGGTATAATATGACAAAGATGATATAACTTACTCGCATTGTTAGGTTCAAAAAACACAGAAAAATATTATTTTTTAAGCTTATTGGCTACTGTGCATGCGCTTCCCGACACTACAAGCAGGGCAAGACTTGCCTCCCCCCTCTGTGACACATTTACTAATATGCTGATTGGTTCTTTCAAATGACTGGGTGGGGCATCTGTACTACAGTCTCATTCATATCTCAACCAGTGACCAGTCTCCTCCTTGTACAGTGGTGCTTGAAAGTTTGTGAACCCTTTAGAATTTTCTATATTTCTGCATAAATATGACCTAAAACATCATCAGATATTATACTTGGTCATTCATTTATTGAGGAAAATGATCCAATATTACATATTAGTGAGTGGTAAAAGTATGTGAACCTTTGCTTTCAGTATCTGGTGTGACCCCCCCTGAGCAGCAATAACTGCAAACCGTCCTGGCCCAGATGCAGCAAAGCAGGCCCAAACCATGATACTACCACCACCATGTTTCACAGATAAGCTTCTTATGCTGGAATGCAGTGTTTTCCTTTCTCCAAACATAACGCTTTTCTTTTTAGACCAAAAACATTAACATTAGCCAATATGAGAGAGGTCTTCAGTTGCTTAGAAGTTACCCTGGGGTCCTTTTGTAAGCTCGCCAACTATTACACACCTTGCTCTTGGAGTGATCTTTGTTGGTCGGCCACTCCTGGGGAGGGCAACAATGGCCTTGAAGTTCCTCCATTTGTACACAATCTGTCTGACTGTGGATTGGTGGAGTCCAAACTTGTGAGAGATGGTTTTTTAACCTTTTCCAGCTTGATGAGCATCAACAACTCTTTTGCTGTGGTCCTCAGGAATCTCCTTTGTTCGTGCCATGATACACTTCCACATACATGTGTTGTGAAGAGCAGACTTGGATCGATCCCTGTTCTTTAAATAAAACAGGGTGCCCACTCACACCTGATTGTCATCCCATTGATTGAAAACAACTGACTCTAATTTCATCTTCAAATTAGCTGCTAATCCTAGAGGTTCACATCCTTTTGCCACTCACTAATATGTAATATTGGACCATTTTCCTCAATAAATAAATGACCATTTGTTTAACTGGGTTCTCTTCATCTACTTTTAGGACTTGTGTGAAAATTGGTTGACGTTTTAGGTCATGTTTACGCAGAAATACAGACATTCTAAAGGGTTCACAAACTTTCAAGCACCACTGTATAAGGTCTCTGATAAGAGACAGGGGCTGTACATCATCTGGCATTGCAAGCTTAAAGTAGGATTAAAATGCCACTTACCGACGGTCTGAAACATGGCAACTTAGTGGGGTAGAATTTCATTACTGGTAGGACATTTGTCACATTTTAAGCTTGGCGAGGGTGAAAGGTGAGATTGGTGGCTTTTTGAGGTCAAGTGCATGGAAGGAAATTCATTCTGCCATTTCAGTTAGTGAGAGATAAGGTTGGCAAGATAATGGGGGGAGAGATAACAAGGTCAGACTGTATTTCCATGTGCCAATTTCATCAGGACATAATTGCTTCCTTCCATATCCCCCAAACATTCCAGAACGTGAACTCTCTTAAAAAGGTTTCCCCAAGGTATGGGTTAGTGAGGTAGTGTATGATGCCCTGACATGGTCTGCCATTCTGTCAGTGTTTCTGGGATGAGCTATGGATCCACTGTAACCCTCAATAAACTCTAGTTAACATATGTTTTGACAGGTTCCTCATGACACCACAAAAGGTCTGACTTCATAATAAATGTTTTTAAAAGGTCATTCGTTCCTTTCTGACAACAAAAAAACAGAACAATGCATTTCTACTGAGGATAACAGAAGGTGGTCTGGAGATTGACCTGTAATTTACTGGGCACAGACAGAGATACACCACAGTCCATCACAGGGTTCCATAAACTCAGCACCCAACCTTCACGTTGCAGGATTTGAACCCAGGTCCCCAGGAATTTCCAGCACTAAGCCATCAGTACTGCTCTTTACTATAGGTCATAGAGAACTTCATTAAAGACTAGTTATGACAAGTTATACTATATATGCTGAAAAGAGCCCATTAGCGATTTTTATGTATAACCTTACATAAAATGTATATGACAGTCATTAACTGTGAATTATAAAATCTGTCATAAACCAAATATGAACTAGACCGCTGTTAGTAAAAATACATCCAAATATATTCCAAAATATTTATTACAAATATGTTCATGATATAGCTATGTCATTTTTTTTTTCTTTTTGAGGCAGACATCAGCTTACGTTTTATAGTGACTTAATATATAGCTTTAATTGTGGTCATTGTGTCTGCATTGTCTGCCTCAGAATGAATGGCTGAGAGACTGTCTCTACAAAAACAGCCTTGGTAAACAACTCCAAACTTGCTGTTTTGGTTTCTTGGGCTCAGATGGATAATTACAGGAGGTTTGTTTCATAAAATGCCACTGTCACGCAATGGAACGAGAGAATACAACAAGCTGCTAGAAGACTATGATTTTTCCAGTGCACATATTTCAGTGCTGACCCCCCTCCTGATCGACATAATATGTTTATTTATGCTTGTGTAATAAAAATAATTTAATATTGGCAGAGTTAACATTATACATCTTTAAATATGTGCAATATATAGGTCATTTAATATTAAGTCATTCTGCACTTAATTTTCTGGTTTTTATCATAGAATAAAATAAAATATATAAATAAAAAGAACACATATCTCCCCAAAACTTATCTTGCACTCTCCAGTAGCACACAGAAATAATTTGCGTTGCAGCAAAATACCTTTAACAGAAGTACAGAACGCCACAGTTTCCCAATGACTTCCAATATGTGGACATAAAGATGTTAACTTGGAGGAGAAATGCTGTTGAGTAACTGTTACATAGTCTTACTGCTTTGAAACAGGCCTTTCTTAATCAATTCCTTGCTCAATGTTGCAGTCAGTGGAACAACAACTGGTCTGTTTAACATATGCACCTGCTCAAAACATATCTACCAACATACAAAAGAGTTTGAAAATGAACTAGTGAAACTCCTCAAAGTAGGACACAAACCCCCAGTTACAATCGGATTTTATAACGCTGCCCTTTTCAACACATACAGTGTATGGGCATGTAGGAATTTGTCCGTTCTCTTCCAGGCCTTTCTCCCATTGTGTTTACCATAGCTGTGGGAAAATACGGTTTATGGTAGTGAGAAAATAAAGGCTTTCGTTAAGCAACCTTTACAGGAAACTATTAGTCTGTCCTGGAAACGCCCTGCTTCATATCTGTGCCAGCCCCCTTCTCTGATTTCACTGTTTTGGTCACATAGCGTTAGATGATACTATACATTTTACCTTTCTTATAAGTCTATAGTACGATATCTCCTCAGTCATCTCAAGAGTTCAAAAGGGGAAGGATTTGCATTCACTTTTATTCTCTTTTTAAGCCCTTTCTATGCAGACTGCTGGGATTCTGTAAGGTCATGCTGAATGGTGTCAAAATTACACGCAAGACATGTTCTGTCTGAGCCTGCATTCCTGTGCATTGTTTGCAGAGAAAGCCATGTGTCGGTAACATTAGAACACTGCTTTTGTTTACACCGTCTCGTTGGCACGTACTAGCACTCTTGCTGTCAGGTGGCCACTAATTACCATTTACTAAGCATTCTTTCCACTGAGATATGTCACAGAAGAAATCATTAGTGATGTACAGCCAGCCTGATAATATGGCAGCAAATGCTAATAGCGTATGAGTCAGCACAGCAGTGAAGCCTGACAAACAGAGCAGAGAACATTGCTTAAGGGTCCGGCGAGAGAAATTCAGACGTGCTGCCAAGAAACCCAAGAGACTAGAACGTAAAACATGTTGCTGCTTCATCCAAAGGGTTGAACTGGTTCTTGTCAGAGCAGCCAGCTATGCTTCTGACCTTTTTCAATATTATTACATTAAAGTCTTGTTTGTTGGAGGATTTAGCACTGTTTTACAGTTCCCTAGCTTTCGTAAAGAAATTTAACAACCCTCTAAGAAAACTGTGGTGACGATGGTCTTTGGGGGTCAACCAAGGTCATTCGCTAAAACTAACATTTACTTTGAAACTGCACATAGCCAGCTCAGCACTGTTTAGAATTGTGTGACTTTCTGTTAGAGGGAAAACTTCTTTTGTACGTTTTTGCTTTCAACTGATTGCAGTTATAAGCTGAGCATGTTTATTTGGCTGAAACTACAAAACTACATTTATGTACAGAACTAATATAACATATCCTGGAAATCCTGGAATGTCAAACTATTCCACAAATCCCCTTTATCAATATAATCACTTTCAAGGTGAAAGTACATGTAACTTATAGACCATTTGTGATCCCATGTTTTGAACTTGTTTTGTTCTGACAGTCTTACGCAATCTTCAGGCTGCTCTGTCATTTCCCTCCAGAGATCAGTTCCAAAACCTGTTCCTAACATGAACATTAATTAAGCTAAACAATCCCTAAAAAGCAATCCAAACTGCACCAAAACAGATCAAAACATATGAACACTTCTATCATGCTATAAGTAATGAAACATGAGAGTACAGGTTACACAAGAAGCAGATTACAGTGATAACAGTCAGTGTTAAGAACAGAGTGTAAAATGCTTACTAAGTTAAATCGAGCTCAGCTAACGTGATGCTGAACGAAGAGGATTTAACCCTTTTAACACAGGGAAACGCTGTTAGTTTGCTCAATAGATGCAACTTGTACAAAACATGACTTGTGGCTACATTAAAGAACTGGAAACTCATAAATTACTCTATGTCAGCATTTGAAGTTATTTCAATAAAGCCCTGCAGTGGAGCATCAGTTCTGACACTGTATTTGTCCCAAAGCGTATTAGTCTGGATACATTTCCATCCTGCTCAAACATGACTCATGTAATGCGTAACTTGTACAGTACAGATTAAAGAATTAAAGTCTGGTCCATAAGCCGATCCTCCGATAAGCAGTTCAGGATTTTCTGTATGTCAGCATGTTCAATCCTGTGATGGGTAACAACTCCAATACAGGATCAGCATGGGATTTCATGTGCACATAGAAAAATAATAAAAAAAAATTACAAGCTCAGAAACATGGTTTGAAATTGCTCTGTTGATTGCTCTGTAGATTGGCAATTGAGTCATGACAGCACAAAAGACTCTCTGTGTTAGTTCAGAATACAAAATTAGTGTGTTGCAATTGAGCTCAATTGTGGTGTTACTTTTTAACCCACAACTTTAATGCCATAACAGGTAGTCCCTGTTTATGATGGGGATACGTTCCTACAAATCCATTGTAAGTTGAATGTATCGTAAGCCAAAGAGTTTAATATATAATGTATATATCATAGCATATCCTACCTTAAGCAGGCTTAATAAACATATATTAACCACAGTTTGGCAAAATGATTAACACAAAGCTTATTTTGTAATCAAGTGTTGAATATCTCATGCAATTTATTGAATAACATATTGAAAGTGAAAAAAAAAAACAGGATTGTGTGGAGGCACAGATCTGGGGAAGGCTACCAAAAAAAATTTGGCTGCACTGAAAGATCCCAAGAGCATAGTGAGACACATGAAAGCCCACCTGGAGTTTTTAGGTGCTTCTTTGCAAACCCCACATGGGCTTTCATGTGTCTTTTACTGAGGAGAGGCTTCTGTCTGCCCACTCTGCCATAAAGCCCAAATTGCTGCAGTGATGGATGACCTTCTGGAAGTTTATCCCATTTGCACACAGAATGTTTGGAGATCAGCCAGAGTGACGATTCGGTTCTTGGTCACCTCTCTTAACCAAAGGCCTTTCTCCGCCAGTTGCTTAGTTTAGTGGGGTGGCCAGCTCTAGGAAGAGTCCTGGTTCTTTCAAACGTCTGCCATTTAAAAATTATGGAGGCTACTGTGCTCTTGGGAACTTTCAGTGCAGCAGACCTTTTTGTAACCTTCTCCAGATGTGTGCTGCCACTCAATCCTGTCTCTGAGCCCTACAGGCAGTTCTTTTCTCCTCATCACTTGGATTTTTGCTTTGTTATGCATTGTTAGCTATGTGACCTTATATAGACAGGTGTGTTTCTTTCCAAATCATGTCCAATCAACGTACCACAGGTGGACTCCAATCAAGGTGTAGAAACATCTCACAGATGACCAAGAGAAATGGGAGCCCTCAAGAGCTAAATTTCAAGTGTCATAGCAAAGGGTCTGAATACTTACAGTGTACATATATATACAGTGGGGCAAAAAAGTATTTAGTCAGTGACCGATTGTGCAAGTTCTCCTCCTTAGAAATATGAGAGAGGTCTGTAATTTTCATTATAGGTACACTTCAACTAAGAGAGACAAAATGAGAAAAAAAACACATACAAGACCATTGATAATCTTCCTCGATCTGAAGCCCCACACAAGATCTCATCCCGTGGGGTCAAAATGATCATGAGAACGGTGAGCAAAAATCCCAGAACTACACGGAGGGACCTGATGAATGACCTGCAGAGAGCTGGGACCAAAGTAACAAAGGCTACCATCAGTAACACACTATGCCGAGAGGGACTCAGATCCTGCAGTGCCAGGCGTGTCCCCCTGCTTAAGCCAGTACATGTCCAGGCCAGTTTGCCAGAGAGCATATGGATGATCCAGAAGAAGATTGGGAAAGTATCATGTGGTCAGATGAAAGCAAAATAGAACTTTTTGGTAAAAACTCAACTCGTCATGTTTGGAGGAAGAAAAATGCTGAGTTCCATCCCAAGAACACCATACCTACTGTGAAGCATGGGGGTGGAAACATCATGCTTTGGGGCTGTTTTTCTGCAGAGGGGACAGGACGACTGATCCGTGTTAAGGGAAGAATGAACGGGGCCATGTATCGTGAGATTTTAAGCCAAAACCTCCTGCCATTCGGGAGAGCATTGAAGATGGAACGTGATTGGGTTTTCCAGCATGACAATGATCCCAAACACACCACTCGGGCAAAGAAGGAGTGGCTCCGTAAAAAAGCATTTCAAAGTCCTGGAGTAGCCTAGCCAGTCTCCAGACCTCATCCCCATAGAAAATTTGTGGAGGGAGTTGAAAGTCCATTTTGCCTCAAAACATCACTGCTCTAGACTAGATCTGCATGGAGGAATGGGCCAAAATACCAGCTACAGTGTGTGCAAACCTGGTGAAGACTTACAGGAAACGTTTGACCTCCGTCATTGCCAACAAAGGTTATGTTACAAAGTATTGAGTTGAACTTTTGTTATTGACCAAATACTTATTTTCCACCATAATTTACAATTAAATTCTTTACAAATCCTACAGTGTGATTTCCTGGATCTTTTATTTCTCATTTTGTCTCTCATAGTTGAAGTGTACCTATGCCGAAAATTACAGAGATCTCTAATCTTTTTAAGTAGGAGAACTTGCACAATCTTACAAATGTCTATCTATTATTACTTCAGCATCTTCGTGTTTTTGGTTTAAATAAATGCCTACATTTATTATCTTACTCAATTATTATTCTACTTAAAACAACCTGCTCAGGGACCCTTGAAATCTTGTGGTATAATAAGAGTGAATGGACAAAATCTGCTAAATTTGGCTTACAATAAAGAAGAAATGTCCTAATTGCTTGTCTTAATCATAAAAATAGTTGCACTTGTGTTGTTTTTCAATTCATGTTTTCTACATTTTACCTAAAGAACTGGGAGTACTGCCAAATGCACTATCAGAGGAAGCACAGTAGAACAACAGCTGTGAGAGCCTTTGCTCCCCGCCTCTTTCTCTTCCTCATTTTTAAAATTTCCCTGCTTCTCTCACTCAGGCAGGCACATACACAAAAACACACAAACACACACAAATGAATACACCCATCAAATGTGACACAGCACACCCTTCTCACGAAAACCCTTCACATTGTCTAAATGTGTGCTTTAATAGCATTATACTGTAGAAAAACAACCAACTGTTCCACCCAGTTCTACTTGAGACTGTCTTATTACTATCAAAGAAAACACGACACCTCTGCAAACCCTGTGTCCAAATAATGAGGTGTAACAAAATATTTTCTTAGAGCAATTACCACTATTGCAACATGCTGTGCTCTTTGGAAGCACTTGCTTTTATGCAGGAAACACATCGGCAATTAATCCTCAGCATCTTGAAAGCGCAGTCTTAAGAACCTATTCCAATCCCACGACTCAGGGGATCTTGCTAATAATAGGGCTTTTCTGTGGCTGCTTGCCTCACTGTCCTCATGTGAGGGTCATGCAGAGGCTCGTCCTACACTTTGTTTACTTCCCATGTTGCCAGGAAACTCCTGGCTACCAAGTTTGCATGTGGTCCAAAGTGCATGTTGCATGAATAGTCTCTAAATATACTTTACATTATGTAACATTATATATAAATATTTAGAGTGAGAGGCAGAGAGAGAGAAGGAGGAGGAAGAGGGACAGTTAGTTACATTTACATTAGCAGACTCCATTATCCAGAGCAGCTTTTTGTACAGCAATTATGGGTTAAGAGCCATGCTCATGGGCCCTTTTCAGGTTAACTGTACTTTTTCTCAGTTTTGCTTCCTTTAAGGGCTCAGATGCATTTTCCCACAGAATACAGGGCACGGGCTTAAGCATGGCCATGGTATCTCCAAACCAGCCTCCCTTCCATCAGGACTGCCAGTTGTTTCTGCATGTGGTGACCCAAGTCCCTGTGGTGGTGAGCTAGCATATTAGATCACTCTTACCACTTACCACAATCTCATTTTTTATGATTAATAAAAAATTAGAAGTTTGTTCACTGCATTGGTTATATTAACTTCATTTTGTCTTTTTGTGAGCATGCCATTTGTTTTCTTATAGGAGAAATTATTACTTATTATGTATTTCTCAAGGGGCATATGATGTCAGAGCTGTAACACTTGTGTCATTATGTGGTATGGCAGTTATAATGTGTGTCATGACATATAAACATACACTAACTTAAGTACACTTAGTAACAGTTAACCTAAAACATGACAGCTATCAAGCTGCACATAAACTACTCATGACAGCATTTAGGTTTCACACAGGGTTTATGTTAAGTACTGGAGTATTTTTTTTAAATACATTGTGCTTTACCTGTGTTTGATTGGAATTGCAGCTGCAACAAGAGAGATAAACATTAAAGCATAACATTTAAATTGACTTCATTGAAAAAGTGCTGTACTTGGCCAGCTGTCATCCTTTTTTCAAGAAAACAACCTCCTTGATACCAACCAGTCCAGTTAGAAGGTGGATCATCTTACAGATTCTGCTCTAATCACACTATCTGAAGCACTTTATAGAGCCAATTAAAACACCATAGCTTCAGTACTTGTTCTTCTGGAACTGTCTGCTGTGTTTGTGAAGCTGTGAATCATCAGATTCATGTCTTCACTCTTGCTTTGTTTTGCTAACTTGGGCATTGGGTGTCATGCATTTGCCTGGTTCACCTTGTTGTTACAAGATAAATCCTACTAGGTAGCGTGGTGAGGTCAACTTCCATCACCTCATAAGATTACTGCAGGACTTTCTCTGGGATCAGTACTTGGCCCACTCTTGTTCTCCCTGTACAGTAAATCACAGGGCTCAGTGATTAGATCCCATGGCTTCTCATATCACTGCTATGCCAATGATACTCAACTTTACTGTTCATTCCCTTTATCCACCTCCCAAGTTTCAAAACTCTCCTCCTGGATGGCACAACACCATCTGCAGCACAGTCTCGACAAGACTAAACTGATCTACCTCCTGGCAAAGAAATCCTGACGCTGAACCTCTCAATCAACAAAGACAGTTCATCCAATCCAGATGGCAAAGAATCTTGGTGTTGGACAAAGCTTCGATTTTTCTAACCATGTCATATCATCCAGCCAATCTCGTAGATTTCTTCTGCGCAATGTCAGAAGAATATGTCCTTTTCTGACCAGAGAAGCCGCACAGATCCTCATACAGGTCCTTGTCATTTCCAGCCTCAATTACTGCAATGTTTGCAATGTCCTGGTCTGACTCCATTGCTCCACTGCAGAGCATTCAGAGTGTTGTTGCCTGTCTGGTTCGCAACCTGTCAAAGTTTTCTCATGTCACTCAATTACTGAGATCACTTCACTGGCTCCATGTTATTTACCTTCTCTGATTCAGAGTTAAACACTTGCCAACTCAGGTCTTTAGTTTCAGGGTGACACATCCTTCACTGAGACTGAGCCATACCTGCAAGACCAGATGTCAATGTTTCTATGTTTTGGCTCCTCAATGGTGAAATGAGCTTCAAAAAACAGTCAGAATGGAAAAGTGTCTATCCTCCTTCTGCAGAAGTCCACAGACTCACTTCTTCAAACAATATCTAGTATAAGTTCTCTTCTATCCTTTAGCTGTATTGCACATTGTATGCATTTTTGTCAATTTATCCTCAAATGACTAGTATTTGTTGTTATTTGTGACATTAGCGTCAGTCTGAGAACTTGAGAACTTGTTTGTAGCAGTTTCTAGTCTGACTGGTACTGAACACTTATATAACACCAAATACTTGCTTCATATCACCTTCAACTTTTTGTATGTTTTGTAAGTCACTTTAGATAGGTGTGTCTGACAAATGACTGAATGTGAAATGTACACGTAAATAGCACTGCTTTATTAAAAAGTGTTGACAGCACTTGAGTTTGAACCCCACATTTGGTCTTGTTTTGATCACTGTGTGTCGTATGAAGACTGATAGATATATCAGTCTCTGGGATGGGGAAAGTCAACACCCACTTACAATGCAGTAAGCACGAGCACAAAGGGCTGGCACTGGTGCCTGGAGACAGAGCAAACACAGATCAACCTCTCCAAAGCTCGTGGGCATTCTGCATGGCAGCACAATCAGCGAAACACCTCTGCACGTGCCACAAACAGAAGAACCAGACAAGCAGACAAACTCATCAGCTATAGCTATGTGCTATAATGTGATAGCCCTAGACGGTGCACACCCCTGTGCTTCAGGCTTAATGTGTTATATGTTGACACAGTTTCAATGTGAGGACAAAAGCCGTGACTAATCTGGATGAATAGACCTATTTTGTGCTTGGGGAACATTATTTGTATGGGCAGGACGAGTCTGATCACACTTGCTAGTTGGCAGTGAGCAGTGCTATTTTAGTTAAGTGGTTTATGCTTCACTTGCAAAAGATGACTGAACCTTATAATCTGAATGGAAATAGGATTTGTTGTTGTGTAAGGAGGAACGATTTTTTATTTATACTTTTCAAATTTTAAATTATTATCTATTTAAATCCATGACTTACAGCTCTATAGTAGATGCTTGTTAAAGTCTCAGAACTATATTGACTTGTTTATGATTTGTTACAATTAGCCGAAATATGTCATATATAATTTTGTTCCCTGCAGGTGCTTTGTTAGTTAAAATGAATAAAATACATACTTTGACCAGCCGTATACAAATTTTTACAAAGACTGTGGGTGTGACTAGTCTACAAGAGCTGCCAATAGAATCCATCAAAGTAAAAGTGTTTCCTTATAAAGTAGATCCATTTCACTTTGTAGGCAAAGCGTGGTAGGATGGAATATACAGGGTTTTCTTCATATTCTACTGCTGGAATTTGGCTTTCCGTATGGGATGATAATAGCTTGAGTCAATATTTCTTATGTAACTGTCACTGCCAAAGAGTGATTGAGAGAACGTGTCTTCTGTGTGTAAATACACCACTGTATCAGACGTTGTTTGCTTTAGGTTCTACCTCAGCTTTTGCTAGCTTAATGTTGGAAACATTTGACTAAGCATTCAAGTACTAAGTTATGCAAAATAGTATTTCATTAGGGGGTATAAAAGCATCATTAGCTGAGCTTAATAACACATAGAGTGCATATGCACTCTACAGTCCAAAGTTCGTGGACTTCATAAATCATGGGTTTGTTGCTTCAACAGCCTTTTCTCTTCTAAAATTTTGGAACATGACTGTGAGTTGTAGCACTGATGTGGGGACAAAAGGCCCTGACTCACATTTGGGATTCCAATTCATCTCAAAGGTGTCTCTTGGAGTTGACTGTCAGTGGAATTGAGTTTGGAGTGGGACATGTTATCCAGCTAACTACCCCATCACAGTTGGGAACCATTTATTTTTTTATTACCATTTATGGACTTTGTTTTAAGGCAGACAAATTGGCTGGTTGGAGTGGTAGAAACCTATGGAAGTGTTATTTTGAGAGTTGTGTACAAATTCTACTGCGATCTATGGAGAGTCCTTGCCTGTAATCTACATAAGCTTATTATGAATCTGGTAGCAGTGAGTGTGACTGAAATAACAGAGATCACAAAGATAGAAGGGATGTCTATATACTGTTTGGGCATACAATGTGTGCATTTGAAGTTATAATTATATTGTTATTTTGATGTCATTGGGCAGCATGGTGACTCGGTGGGTAGCAGTTGCCTCACAGCGAGAAGGTCCTGGGTTCGATCCCCAGGTGGAGAAATTTGGGTCCTTTCTGAGAGGAGTCTGCATGTCCTCCCTGTATCCCCGTGGGTTTACTCCGAGTGCCCCGATTTTCTCCCAAAGTCCAAAGACATGCGTGTTAGGTTAATTGGTGTCTCTAAAAGTGCCCCTATTGTGTAAGTGTGTATGAGTGTGTGATAACACTTGTCAGTACACTTGCTGACTTGGATGACAAATGGTAGTATGCATGACAGGAACTGAGTATTTGGTCATGTTGGTCTTGTCACTACTTAGGCTTATATACTTTAGCAACAAAAAAAGTCTAGTCAAGAGTGGTCATGGAAAAAAAAGAGTACCATCAAGGTCATTGTGTGACTTTGAAAATCGCAGAAATGCTGCTGCAGCTGCATAAGCTCGTACCAACAAAACACACACAGCCACGTCGGTGTCAATCCAATGCTATGAATGATCCACCACTTTAAAACCTGATCAGTGGTGGTCCTGCGATAGTCCACTTTCACTACAAAAAGTCTTTATACCTAAATGCACCTATTACACCTGGTAAAACTGACAAGAGGCTCTAAAGTATGCTGCAGGTTAAAGTACTGTGCAATGCAGGGGAAACCTCACTTGACCCGTCTATATCCAGCATGTACTTGTGCTGGCAGACTGCCAACATCTTGTTATGTGAATGTGAATATGAACAACCTCTCATGTGCCAGTAACCTTCAGATTGTTCTGAAGATAAACTGACAGCTAGCTGGCTCCAAACCCGGTGTCTACGTGTGCAAATCCTGCACATCTTCTACCTGCATCCCTGTTCTGCTCTTTTCACTTGCATCTTTCTGTCTGGATGGTTAACTCTGATGTGACTTTCTACATCAGTGCCTTGGCAAGTTTTCCAGTACATATATCACATTTCAGTTCAAATGACTGTATTCCATTTAGTTAGGGAGACAGATCTTGTGATATGACAGTATGTATGTAATCTAATGTGTAAAGACAGAGGAAGTCAATATGCAGTTACAAATGCATACCAGCAAACCTGTAGCATGTTTTCACTAGTGAGAGGCAATTCGTTTTCTGCTGGTACTGAGAGTTGGCTGCTGTCTCAGGAATTCCTTTTGAGCTGAAATCCATTCATGTCCAAGAGCAGAGCCGAAACTGTGTCAGCGGGTATAAATCAGAGCGACTGTATAGGCCTTAAGCGCATTAAATCTGCCTGGTTTACAGACCTAGGCCCTATGCTAAAAGGGGGCCTTACAGGCGTCGTTTTGTGTTTATAATGTCACAATGCAGAACATCATCTTTTTAATCCTCACTAATCATCTACCTCTGTATTGGATAGTGGGCAAAACTGTCCTTTGTCTGTGATTTATAGGTATCCGTCTTGAAAGAGATTCACAGACCACGTGCATTTGTTTGTATTTATTCCAACCACTGTGTAAGGAGAAAGCATTGAGGCGACTAATTAGACTGTGACTTAGAGAACAAATGAATAATTATTCAGCAGACTTTAGATGCCACAAAACACCTCTGCCTTCTTTTTTCTTCTGTTTTCTTCAATGCATGCAATGTAATGAGTTTATTAGCATGTGGTTATCAAATGGCACCGTGCAATAAAAGACTGGATTTCAATACATTAGCAGTCATCGTTAGGCTTCACTGCCTGCAGGATCAAACAAATCCACCATCAGTACTGGAGCTGAGATAATAAATTAGACACAGCGGCATTCTCATTTGGTTCACGCTGGCAGTGAGGTGAGTGCTAATGAGCAGATTTGGCACAGACGCTCTGGCTGTGCTTTGGGCACTCTGAAGCTCCTCTTTTTCTTCCACGCCATATGACATCCAACCCACATGAGAGTGGATTCTCGGGAACAACTCTGACATCAGAGCTAAATGTCGCTTCCTCTCAGCACCGTTTGGCTTATACTCAGGCAAACACAACAGGGGCTTTGAAGGCAGGAAAGGCAGGATCTCTAAAAACATCCAAACAATGACCCTGTGACAACCCACGTCTCTTCTGGTCTAGCCACATCAGATAGTGACGTCATTACTCCGGGGTGAATTGGGGATAACGATAAACATGGGGTTGGAGTCTTTGGTAGGTCTAATGCTCTTGCTGGCCAAAGCTGGGCATATACATCTAGCCTTTATCATAATATTTATTGAAACAGATACACAACATCCTTCACATGCTTGCTTGAGTAGGTTCAAGTTGTAAGGACTGTGACTAAACTCAGATTTTTGTCTGTTTTATACAAAGGGCATATGCATTTAAAAGAGGACAAGGATGAGGGCTTTGTGAACAACAATAAATTTACCTCATCAATGAGAGGTAATGCGCTCGCTCATTTTTATGACCTGAGCTATCAGGACTATCTTGTGATATGTCTTGGGTGACCAACTGGTGGTCTCTTCAGGTTAAGACTTGCATCACTCAGGTATGAGTGGCTGAGTATGAAGGAGGAGAAGCTTGATGAAGGGATCAGTCCCCAGTGTCAAACCCTGCAATGTCTGGCCTCCCATAACCACTGCCATAGGCCTCGGATCCCCCTGAGTCCCTGAACAGGAACCTAATCCACATTTCACAACAAGAAGGCAATAGCACCATTAATTCTATCCTCAGCAGTACTATTGTTGTCTATGAGCAGGAGTCCAAGCAACCATAATTGGCACTGCTCTCTGTTTGGAAGTGCTGACATATATCTCTCCCAAACTGCTCAAAGTGACACTAATTATCTTGTAAGGTTAAGCATAACAAATGGGCAGTTAGCAAGGCCCCTTCAGGCCCATTCCGTTGTGTCAGAGGATACATACTTTGGCCATAACCCTCTCATTTTTGTAGCCATTGTGCGATCGAAACCATCAGGTATGAAATGTTAATGACTATATTGAGAGAAAATGGATTTAAAAGATTTTTGTAAGACAGAAACAGCCAGGTTCATAAGAAACAATTTTCATTAACATTTTCCTTTCATGTTAAATCACACAATTTGAATGCAATAGGGTACACACTAAGAAACAAACTGCCATAAGCTATTGTATCACCTAAATGTGATCCTTTTATGTCTTTTCTTTCAAAGAAATTACCATACAACATTCAAGTTTATACCAACTATAGCCTGGCCCATCTAGAAGCGGATGGATGTACATATGGAAACCCTGTTTTGTGCTGTTTTGTTCAGTAATGCTTAATGATTGTGCTAAGAAGAAGAAGCTCACTAAAGCAATCACTAGGCTCATGGCTTCTTCAGATTAAGCTTCATAATGGCCCTGTTATACAAGCCTGTCATGACCGTGGGTCCGCTTTCTTCAGAAGCAGCTAAACCCACAGGACGCCATTGTGTAACAAGAAGTATTGATTAGTGTAGTCAGTGAATGGTCATGCGTAAAAAACACAGTCAGACATGTCTGCACAACGAATGAATGTGCCTATTGCAGCAGCATACCTACTCCTGCGTGGCCTTAGTCTCATGTGGATCTTAAAGCCTGAACTTCAGGATCTTGTTTACAGATAATTCATTTCACACAATATGTATAGTTACACCAGAGTTGTACTGTAAGAAGCGGGTCCAGTTATCCTTAAGGAAATACTTTCTGTGAGCTTTGTTTAAGAGATGGTTAATAACAAAGCCTAAATTGCATGGTAGTAAATACCTGTACAGTAAATAAAGATCTCATTACTGGGAAGTTCCAGCTTTATCAGGCCATAATCATGTGGGGTTGTGAAACTTGGATAGTGGAGAGAATGAGGTAGTGTAGATGCTCACTGTATTAAATTATGGAGACTAGTTCATTGTTTTTTAAGGTAAGTTTATTCTGGTATTTTTACTGTAACAAGCCATATATGAATGCACAAAAGTTATTTTCCATATGGCTTTAAAGTCTTTCCAAAATTAGTGTCTTGAACAACACAAACCGATGCGACTTACAATGGTCCGATAATTAAAAATGAATGCTTAAACATACTCTACACACACACAGTATATGCAGATGTGAAAGCAGTTCTCACATCTGCAATGCACACACAGAAATAGATTACAAAGTCTCAAATGTGTCATTTTATTTTAGTAAACCCAGTGTTTTTACTTCAAGCTGCACATAAACTGCATAATTCTGCGCCATAAATACATTACATAGAATCATAAAGGTGTCTTCAGCTATCGTGTGTCATTTATTTATGCAAGCTAAAACAAGCAATGCAAGTTCTGGGCAAATACACAGGCAGACAGACTTTTACAACGTTGTTTGCACGTTATCAGTGGCATGATAATGAGAATGTTCCCAACGTGTGCATTGTTTTAGTGAAGGACGTATGACAGGTTTTGGAAATATTCTGCAGCATGTACACACCTCACTTAAATAAGAATGTACCTGTGACCCATGGACAGACATAGTAAAACTCTGCTTAGAAGTCTCTGGTGTAGAACCAGACATCAGATAGAAATGGGATTTCCCAGTCGGTGGAGGTTGGGATTATATTGCTCATATCTCCACTGATCTAGGACTGAGCCTAAAAGTCTGTAAACCTCTGTAATGTAGTAAGCAGCCGTGGAAAGGTACCCCACTGGAGTGCAGTATGGAGTGTTTCCAGGAAGTTCTGGCCACCCAAAACATCTGAACATCTGAAATTTTTGGCCAAGTAGAACAAAAGTTTGCTTATTAAGGTGTTTAAAGAAAATTTCAACAGACAAGATTCTACACTTTAAAGGGTCCAGACACTATGAATATGCAAATAAAAACCTTACAGATACCCACATTACGTTTTATAGACAAAAGCAAAAGGCAGAACACCTACACATTTACCATCATGGAATCTTGGAAACCTTTAAAATAATTTCATAATTCATCTGTGTTTGTATACTAGAATAGAATTAAGGTTTGTGTTTTGAAATGACATGTGTCATATGTTCCATAAGATAAGGTTTTCCATTATGTTTCAGCTATTTCAGTTTTTTAAAAACTGTAGTTCTAATTTTTGAACTAAAAAACAGGTTCTAATAATAAATGAAGGCCCAAGGCACTTTTAATCTAGTTGTGACAAAGAACTGATGAAACTGATATTAATCTGAAGAGAGTTAAGTATGATTTTACATCATTCAAAGCATGTCATAGGAAGCTTAGATATTTTGTGCCATGCTGGCTAATAGATTGTCTGCTACCAAAAAATACAAACAGGCCTACACTGAAAAGTACAAACTCTTTAATATGCAACTAAGTTAAGTAATACACAAAAATTGAATGGGACTATTCATATGGTATTATTAGATGCTTGTTATTATGACACAACACTATGTTAGGTTGTTCCATGACTGGGAAGAGGGCTGTAACTGAAAGACTATCTACTTTAACATTTACCAAAGAGGTATCAAGGAGAAGGTCTGAGATACTTGCCATATGTTCAGACCATACGCAGACATAGCTGTACAAAATGAGTCCTGATATAAAGTCTAGATTGCCTCATGGAGACAAGTTCTGGAACATTTTCCAGCCCAAGTATAATTTCGAGGTGGGGCCAGCATGGATCAGACTTGTTTGTCCAGCAAATCCCATAGATACTTGATCAGACTGAGATCTGGAGAATTTAGAGAGTAAGTCAACATCTTGAACCTTTTGTCTTGTTCCTCAAACCATTCCTGAACAGTTTTGCAGTGTGGTAAGGTACTGTCAATATTGAATACTGTTGCCTTGAAGAGGTGTACTTGGTCAGCAACAATGTATAGGTACACGTGAACATAGGTACATAGGTATATGGTATATGTCAAAGTAACATCCATGTGAATGACAGGATCCAAGATTTCCCAGAGCATTACACATAACCTTTGTTGGCAATGACAGAGGTCAAACGTTTCCTGTAAGTCTTCACCAGGTTTTCACACACTGTAGCTGGTATTTTGGCCCATTCCTCCATGCAGATCTCCTCTAGAGCAGTGATGTTTTGGGGCAACATGGACTTTCAACTCCCTCCACAAATTTTCTATGGGGATGAGGTCTGGATACTGGCTAGGCTACTCCAGGAGCTTGAAATGCTTTTTACGGAGCCACTCCTTCGTTGCCCGAGCGGTGTGTTTGGGATCATTGTCATGCTGGAAGACCCAGCCACGTTCCATCTTCAATGCTCTCACTGATGGAAGGAGGTTTTGGCTTAAAATCTCATGATACATGGCCCCGTTTATTCTTTCTTTAACACGGATCAGTCATCCTGTCCCCTTTGCAGAAGAACAGTCCCAAAGCATGATGTTTTCATGCCCATGCTTCACAGTAGGTATGGAGTTCTTGGGATGGAACTCAGCAGTTGAGTTTTTACCAAAAAGTTCTATTTTAGTTTCATCTGACCACATGATATTCTCCCAATCCTCTTCTGGATCATCCATATGCTTTCTGGCAAACTTCAGATGGGCCTGGACATGTACTAGATTAAGCAGGGGGACACGCCTGGCACTGCATTATCAGAGTTCCTCTCGGCATAGTGTGTTACTGATGGTAGCCTTTTTACTTTGGTCCCGGCTCTCTGTAGGATCAGTCATCAGGTCCCTCTGTGTAGTTCTGGGATTTTTGCTCACCGTTCTCATGATCATTTGACCCCACAGGATGAGATCTTGTGTGGGGCTTCAGATCGAGGAAGATTATCAATGGTCTTGTATGTCTTCCGTTTTCTTACAATTCCTCCCACAGTTGATTTATTCACACCAACCTGCTTGCCTAAAGTAGATTCACTCTTCCCAGCCTGGTGCAGGTCTACAGTTTTCTTCCTGGTGTCCTTTGACAGCTCTTTGGTCTTGGCCATGGTTGAGTTTGGAGTCTGACTGTTTGAGGCTGTGGACAGGTGTCTTTTACACAGATAACGAGGTCAAACAGGTGCCATTGATACAGGTAACGAATGGAGGACAGAAGAGCTTCTTAAAGAAAAAGTTACAGGTCTGTGAGAGCTAGAAATCTTGCTTGTTTGTGGGTGACCAAATACTTATTTTCCACCATGATTTACAATTAAATTGTTTAAAAATCCTACAATGTGATTTTCTGGATTTTTTTTTCTCATGTTGTCTCTCATAGTTGAAGTGTACCTATGATGAAAATTACAGACCTCTCTCATCTTTCCGAGTCGGAGAACTTGCACAATCAGTGACTGACTAAATACTTTTTTGCCTCACTGTATATATGTGGTACATATAATTTTATGGCTGATCGTTTTATCGTGCAACATTCTGAACAGATATGATGATGTAATTTAAGCACCATGCTGTGCACAAACATGTCATAAGCAGTGCTGTACCAATCTATTTTGTAGAAGCTTTGAGGGTTACAGCGATACAATTCAGTCCCTGTTCATCAAGTCATACAAACCCGCATATACTTATCACCACAGTCAGTCTAATGACTACAACCTTATATAAATGTCCCAGACAGCCGGTGTACAATGTCAGTGTATCACGTGATTAACATGTATAATACCTGTGTGGGCATGCAATTAAAATAATGATTGCAGAAGAACCGTATTCATTTGTACTGACAGCCAAGCACAGACATGTGCTGCACTTAACGTCAAGGACAGGAGAAACAGAAGAATAGTGCAAAACAGAACAGTAAAGGAGCAGTTTGTACTCGTCTGCTTACCTTCCTTCCAATAAATGTGTCGTAATGGCAAGCTTCAGGAAAGTAATTAATAGCTCTGCAAAGGAATCTGGCAACCCCCTTGTTTTTTCATTTTATGGGTCAGGTGCAAAACAGAGGGAAAAAAAAATGCATGCAAAATAGACATGCTGAAAAAGTAAACATGATTGTTCTGTCGTAGCACAGTGGCTACAGCTCCAGAGATTCCTGGTTCGGTTCCCATCTGAAAATCTGTCTTGGTGAAGTTTGCATGTTCTCCCCATGTCTGCTTTGGTTTCCTCCATATACTCTGGTTTCTTCCCACATTTCCAAAGACATGCAATGGACATTTAGTATATCTACTGTGTCCAGTCTGGGACAGTCTGTACACACATACTCTTACTATGGATTGGCAACCGGTCTAGGGTTAGTTCCCACCTTGAAACCTGTGTTGCTGGTTAGACCTCTGCTCCCTGCGGCCCTGAATTGGATTAGGCGGGTATGAAAATGAATAAACGAATTAAGGATGGGTCTGCCCCAATATTGCATAAGCAATATTTTCAAGCTTGCAATTAACCTGTCTTACTTCATCAGGCAAGCAATTTGTAACATAGAGCTACTGCTGTGCAGTCTCTGGTGCTGATTTATCCTGTAGAGTGGAGGCAAATGCTGACTGACTTGTCTGTTATATAACAAAAAAAGTGTAACTGGTAGTCCTGAGCTGTAGCATCTGAACAGCACTTCAAAAGAGGTTGAGGATTTTATTACCCAGCAGGACAATTTAATTACAGTAAAAATGCTGTGAAGATCATACACTTGTTCTACATTAAATTAAAAATGGTTGATGTGGCAGTTCCAAAAAAATATCTTTAGACAACTGCAAAAGGCAGAGTGCCTACATTTGTTGTTTCTATAAATATGAAAACTAGAAGCACGCTTTACACTGATAATCTGTGTTTGCATATCAGAACACACACACACACACATATATATATATATATATATATATATATATATATATATATATATATATATATATATATATATATATATATATATATTCCTTCTTGCTCCACTGTTGCTGCCCAGTTTGTGTTAGTCATCCTTTAACACTTCACCAGTGCCCACAGGATGCTGCCTACAAGATGCTGGTGGCTGGATATTTTTGTTGGTGGACTATTTTCTGTCCAGCAGTGACACTGAGGTGGTTTAAACCTCCATAATCCTAAAACATCATTAAATAGCTTAATTTCCCAGCTTGCACAGACAGCCTGTATAGAATATAATGGTGCTGCATTTGCATTCTTTAGTGTAGTATAAAGCCTCATACCAGGCATGTTGCTGCCTATTCACTCATAACAACGATGTCTGGAAGCTGAACATGAGACTTTGAAATGTTGTAATGTGTCATCTAGATCCTTTAAACAAAGGTAGAGTTATACCTTGAAGAAGAAGAAACCAACTAGATTGATGGAAACTTGAAGATGGGTATGACGATAACATTCAAGACAGACACAAACACAACAGGATGATTTAATCAGGGGGTATCAACTTTATGTAATAGGATACAAAGGTACACACAGCTGAACCAGCCATGACCCTGTCAGTCATGTCACGTGCTGTTAAATCATTATCAGTATTTTTAGATATTTAGTATTCTGGCTCAGATTGTATTGATAAATGCTGGGAGAAGCAAAAGCATCACTGTCTAGTCTCCTCCCACTGAACTGGGAGAATGGGTCACTTTCATGCATGTTGCGATTCTGCCCAAGTCTCAGCACAATACATGTCCACTGGCCGTGCTTGGTACCAAGATACCCTCCAAAAATCTGCAGCCATGAGCTACCGACCACCCTTCTCACCTAGCTTATTCAACAGGAGGCGGTAAGTGCTCTACAGCCAGGGTGATGATGGACTGGTTGCATCGGTGTGAAATAGGAATGAAGAAATGTGTGCTTTTTTAACCTAACAATGCCTGGCTTTACTGTGTTTCAAGGCTTGCTCTAAAAAACGTCATGTTTGGCGTGAAGAGGCTTTTCACTTGTGTAACTGTAATGTTCCTTTTGGAAACATTATATGGGAAAGTACAGCCAGCATTATTTAAACTAAACTTCTAAGCTAACAATCCTAGTGCAGTGATGAAGCTATGTGCACTCCACGAATAGCATTATTTCTAGAAAACAGAAAAGATCTCACTGCATCAACTGCAAGAAATTGAACTAATTTCAGTGCTCCTCGTGTTTAACATTAAATCAGTTCAGTATTGACTTAAACGCACCTTGTTTAGACTCTGGCACAGCAGCTTTTGTTTACTCGAGGTAGACGGAGACGTCGCCATCATCCCATAGTGTCACGCCAAAGGAACACACTGTACTACTTTTATCCATGCTTTGTGACGTCTGGGAGTCTGTAACAAGTCTCTTGCTGTGCATTCATACTGAGATTTGTATGTTATAACTTAAATCGAATGGTTTACAAACTGATTCACAGTTACACTCATCTAGTGCTTAGTGCTAAATATAGCTTTTTTAAAAACTGAAATTAAAATTGAAGCAAATACATTATTTCAAGGTGAAAACTGTAACCTAATATGCTGTTTACACATTATTGAGTTGATACACAGTATACCTTAAATATAGATCTTATTTTACAAAATATTAATTTAATATAAATGTTTTATTAAATGATTAAGATAAAAAATATCATCATTGCTTTTTCCTGAACATGGCCAGAGTGGCTCCAGGACTTAGACACAGAAAAAACAGGAAAGAGGTGTAGGTCACCAGTAGATTGCAAGAGTTTGTAGAGGTTGCTGCTGCAGTATCAGGGATGATCCCCTAACCAACTTCATCATTATTCTTAAATTACCTGCAACATGCCCACTACTTCTGCATAAACTAGTGTCCCTAATATGGGATCTTACTATGTACCATGACTTGTTATATTCCTGTATTTCTTGGTTGTCATCACACATCTCATCAGGGCCTGTCTATGTGCTGCTGCTGCACATTGCTGCACGTTCAGGAATTCAAACCCATCATACTCTGGCTTTCAGCTTATATAAGAAAGTACTAAAGTGATGGCTGTTCCCTTTGATGCAGGTTACATAACGGTGAGTGTACTACTAACTAGAGAGGATTTGTGCCTCAGCATGTGCAGGGCTCACACCATGTTGCAGAGGGGATTTACATCTCTTCTTCACTGCTTACTGCA
The DNA here is from genome assembly GCA_025084515.1 of Ancistrus triradiatus. NCBI lineage: Eukaryota > Metazoa > Chordata > Actinopteri > Siluriformes > Loricariidae > Ancistrus > Ancistrus triradiatus. The sequence continues at coordinate 339,432 of JAJAGP010000423.1, read as the reverse complement.
TCATATGGTTCAGACGAATCAGCACTCACCAATTAGCTTGAACTGCAGCACTGTGGGTGTCACAGCGAGGAGACGCAAACTACTATGAAATCTAACCTGGCAGCTTCACGTGCAACATGAAATGCAACGTGACAGCCACTAATGTGTGTTCACATGTATTCTGTTCTATGTCTTTAAGTGGGATCACGTTTTAGTACTTGCCCTTCTTGCTCTTCCACTGGAATCCAGCTGATTAATTATCCGTTCTCTCAGAAAACTGCTGATTGTTCCTCTAGGAATTAAACTGCAAGGAGATGAGACAGTAATTTGGTTGCATTCCAACAGTGATATTGATTTTTTAGTAGTATCTTGAGAACAACTTCGCCTCCTTAACATTTACAAGAACTGGAATCTCTAAGATTTCTATTACACCAGCAGATATTGATTGTTACTAGTTCTATAGTTAATACCATAGGATATCCAAATTCACTGCCTCTTACAATCTTCTTTGCTTTGGTTACACATAGGAAGATCTAAAATAGGTACAAAGATTTTGGACCTAAACCTTTTGGATGTTCTGCATGGATTTTGGGCTGCTCATCAGATATAACTTATTTTTGTGATTACCCATCACATTTTACATATACTTGTATAATTCCACACAGAGCAAGCTGTTTTTGGTCAGTCCAAGCATGCCTGGGCATGCACTCAGTCTAGGTGCCATGAAAATGTGTTAGCCATGCTACCAGTTATGACTGGTACATCTGTGGCGATCTAAAAGTGTTAGTGGTACTAGGATATACAGCTACACAAGTTATGTTGTGTCATTTGTCAATGGGATAGCCATGCTAAAGAATGAAATTACATTAAAACGACCTGGCTGCTCTTTAAGCATTTTGTTTCAGGGCAGAAAAGTATGACAAAGATACTTCTGCCTTCTTGTCATGTAAAATATTATGAAAGCAATCAACAAAAAGAGTGATGGATTTCATTATTTGAAACAAAAGTTGCCAAGAATAACGGGTGCCATGGTTAAGGAAGGCATTACTGTTGGTTCACATGTCAGACAGGCATCAGTGACAGGAAGTTTGAAAATGGAGCCAGGAAAATAACATGGAAGGTATTGAAGGATGATTCAACATGTCATTGTCACTGAGTGTCAAATTAATTTACACTCAGACTTTATCCCTGCTAATCTTGGTTCAGTCAGTAACGAATGGTTGAAATGGAAATAGAAAATTGGTATCAGGGTAACTGGAATCCATCAATGCTGGCTGACTGTTGTTGGACAGTGATACGAGAGGTGCCAGATGCTGAGTACAAATTAAAATTAGCTGCAGATCATTGTCTGCAGTGTGTCAGCCTCATTATGCGATTAAACATAATGCAATTTAATGCGATTAAATACAGAACATTTATTTTAATGTTTCTCCAAATTCCTACACGATATAGCAAATCTAAACTATTCAACTGTGCATTAACTATCATAACTCACATTATATTTCTGGAAGCAAAACCTTGTCCAGTGAATGCTGAGTGCTATTTCCAGCTCTAGAGTTGTGGTGTTCCTTGGTTAGGCGCCGTGTCAATCATTAATTGAATGCATCACTCCTTTTACTCAGAAAGACCCTATTAAAATCCTAACAACTTACGAGTGATTGCTTTCTCACAAGATGAACCAGTTTGTTTTACATGCAAGTACTGCAAGTTACTACATTCACCCTTACAACCCATGTTCTCTTTATAGGGTCACTAAAATCACGTCTGTATTTTTCATACTCCAGCCTAAAGATGTTTATAAACTATGTAATTGCAGAATTCACATATAAACTTTATATGGGTTCAGTTTTTAAACTTTATTTACCATATACTTCCTTGACCAGGTCTGTAATGAATAACCAGTGCATGCCATCTAAGCGTCATGCCTCGTTGACTTGGCCCAAATTTAATGTGGGATGTGTGATTAATATTGCTCTACAGTTTAAGCACCACTGGTAAACTGATGCGAGGCAACAAATGTACATATGGCACGTTTTAATGCATATCTTATAAAACATACATTATGTGTGTGCCAAAAAGTAGTGTTTTTGTGGGGTCTCAGTAACGTATACAGAATTATGTCATATTTATGTCTGTTCCCTAAAGAGGCCGTGTACCCAAATCGTTACATAAGACTGAGCACTTTTCGCAGTATTGTATGTATCGTCAGGTGTCAGGACTATTTAGGATGCATAGTTGTATCCAAAATGTCCACTCTTTCACTATTCCTTGCATTCTACATACTACAGTATATAGACAACTATTAGCCTATAGGGAACAGAACTAGTGAGGGTGGTAAACTGTGGTAGCCTAGCGGTTAAGGTACTGGACTCTGGACCAGAAGGTCCAGGGTTCAAATCCCACCTCTGCCAAGCTGCCACTGTTGGGTCCTTGAGCAAGGCCCTTAACCCACAATTGCTTGGATTGTATCAATTGTAAGTCGCTCTGGATAAGGGTGTCTGCTAAATGCTGTAAATGTAAATGTAAACCAATTCAGATAGATTTTTTGAAAAATACCTAATAAAATTAATATTTTGGATTAAAAGAGTATTGCTATTATAATCAGAATTTCTTGGCAGCCCTCCGTCAGAAAAGTCTCTGGCACCTAGTCTTATTTTAATCAAGTCAGTAGTCAAGTACAGTATTAGCAAGAAATAATTTGATTAATTGCAGTTGACGTGATAAATATCCTGTGATTAACAGAATTAAATATCTTTACCGTATGAAATTCATAGTAATTTAACAACATTTTTCTAAAAGAAAATCAAAATACCATATTATCATATCATTGTCTTGCCATAACACTTACCCCTAATTAAACATATTGGTCTGATTCACTATGTACATAGGTTCTTGTGACTAGGAGCAGTGCATTCCAGATTTCAGTCTGTGGTTTAAATTGTTACACACTATAATTATGTTCCTTAATGAATTGTGCCTGAACACTGGTGCAAATAGGAAGCATTTGTTTCATGTCCAAACACATTAGGTGTAATGTTTGGACATGTTCTTCCAGTTCACTTGGTGTAGGCCATGAGCTTAACAAGATGTTCATATCTTAACAAAGCATGACCAAATGATTTGTGTCACTATTACAGAATTTATGTCAGGTTACACTGAGATTACAGCAAATGTTCTTGTAGAATATGAAGAAAACAAAGAGTCCTAATTAAACACAGGGGTTAAATTAAGTGTGAGTAGACAGGAGTGATAACAACACTATTTAGAGGTCAAGGTACACATAGTACATTTACCATTTAACCAAATAGTAAATGGAAGCAACTGAGGTTTACCACAAATAATAATCTTGTAAGTCTCCATGCAAATGTTTGTGCTTTTCCTGTTTAAACACACCCACTTTATCTCAGCAATGGACTTGTTAATTAGTAATTGGATCATGTATGTTGGGAGCAAGGAAAACACTAGAACGTGCAGGATGAGGACTGAGAAACACTGGAATGTTGTGAGTAAAGACCAGGTTCCCTGAAATCCCTGAGGTCTGAGGTCACTGCAGTAATACAGTGGTTTTCATTACAAATCACATAAGCAGCACGACAATTTGAATGAATCAGACTGTCTTTGCTCCACAGTCACTTGACCTAAACCCCATACAGCATTAATGGGGACTCTTAATGACAGAGAAAGCCAAGCCTTCAGTAACATCACAAGAAGCTTTGTGAAGTATTGTGAAATCATGCTGGAATAACATGGATCATAAGATTTGGCACAAACATGTGGAGTCCAAGCCAGATTGAATGCTTGCTGTCATTACAGTGAAAGAGGGGACCTAGCAAATGCTATTATTGTGTTATGCTGATAATATGATTTGTAATGAAAAACATTCAAGAAAATGCAAGCATTTCCACAACGTGTCCAAGACTACACTCACTGATCACTTTTTTTTTACCTTGTTTCTACATTGACTGTCAATTTTTTTGCAGTTCCATTTACCATATAGACGCACTTTGTAGTTCTACAAGTACAGATTGTAGTCCATCTGTTTCTCTGCATACTTTGTTAGTCCCCTTTACTCTGCTCTCTAATAGCCAAGACTCCCACAGGACCACCACAGATCAGATACTACTTGGATGGAGGATTCTCAGCACTGCAGTGGCACTGATGCGGTGCTGGTGTGATAGTGTATGTTTTGCTGGTACAATTGAGTCAGATACAGCAGTGCTGAAGCGTTTTAAAACTCCAGCAGCACTGCTGTGTTTGATCCACTTATATCAGCACAGCACACACACTAACACACCACCACCACCACATCAGTCTCACTGCAGTGCTGAGAATGATCTACCACCCAAATAATAGCTGACCTGTGGAGGTACCCTGGTGGTCCTGGCGATTAGAGAACAGAGTAAAGGGGACTAACAAAGTATGCAGAGAAACAGATGGACTACAGCCTGTAATTGTATTGTAAGTGGAACTGATAAAATTCAGTGAGTGTAGAAACAAGGATGTGCACCTAATATTTGTGATTGATGAGTGTATATATTAGTGTTTCCGCTACCAGTGTTAGTGTGTTATTATATCATTTAGTTATGTTTTGTTGTCATTTGGTCACTTAATTAAATTGCATTGGTTTCAGATTTAAAAATGTAAATAACTGAAATATCAATAAGCTATGTATAGTATTCAAGAAAGAAACCTTAAAACAAACTATAAGAAAGCACATGGTTCCAAATAATAACCCGTTTTGAGTTCTTATGAATGTTTATATGCAGCAACTGTGTTGGTCTGTTTTTCTATCACTTGAATCCTTTTGCTTTTTATTGCATTCACTTATTTAGACCAATAATTTGTCAAGGACTTGCATTGCAAAGGAAACAATGTGCCATCATAAAACATGAATCACATTGACATAAATACATTTGAACACTTAGGTAGTGGATTGGATTAAGTGAGTGGAATAAACGTCCAGTAAATAATCGTGCTGAGAACTGCATGCATGGATAGTTTGTTCAGAATGGAAGTTCTTGCGCTTAAAGAACATTGAGTTCTCAGACGTGTTTGTTTAGCCGCAAAGCTTGTGCTTGTTATGTCACGTACAACCACTAGAGGTCGAGAATGCGCCAATAAAGGAGATTAGAATACTCTCACAACAGAAAAACTTTACTTTTTTAGGAAAATATGACGTGAATGTATTCTATATTGTTGCTTTACTAAAATAAGAACTTAAATGTGATGCCTTAATGCATCAGGTGTACACAACTGCTCAGGTCGAGTCCTACTTCTGTCATTGTGAGAATTGTTTCGCGCAAACCTTTGTTGTTCCTTGCACGAGTTCAGGGAGGGGTCAGTGGCGCGAGGCTAATTTGCATAATATATTCATGCGTCGTTCTGTACGTCATTTACAGCCACTATTTAAGCTGGCGACGGCAAAAAATAGCTCCATTCTGCCGACGGTGTTTCTCTGAAACTAGGTAGTTCAGTACAGAGTTACTGAGGCTCTGCACAAAGGCAACAGCCTGACAGCCGAACTTAGTGTAATTTACTGACAAGCCGCAAACGTGGCGACAAGCATAATTCAGAACGCTTTAGCCGTGAGCATGAGTACGGAGATGTTCAAAAACCCAATGGAGCTCGCTGTGTATCAGCTGCACAACTTTTCTATCTCCTTCTTCTCGTCGTTCTTGGGAGGAGATGTAGTATCTGTTAAACTTGACAACAGGTAAATGGACGTCTTTAAATCTCGTAGTTTCAACTGGCTGGACTAGTTTTATCCGACGTTGAAAAGCTTGCAGTGACTTTTAGTGGGTTAAACAGCTGCAGTGTGACTCCATACGTTTTCCTATTTTTTGCATTCACTGTGTTTCCTGGATTTAACTCACACTGGCCATTTGCAAGCGTTTGCTTATTTGCAGTTGACTTTACATGTGTCCCCATGAGTACTGAATACTAAAACTTTTTTTCCCCTTTATTTTTACAGTGCCTCTGGTGCAAGCGTTGTGGCAATAGACAACAAGATCGAGCAAGCCATGGTAAGAAGAAATTCCTCATTACGCATGATCTTTACCTGAGGCATTCCTATTAAAGGCTTGGCTTTCAGCAATTCCCGTTAATAACACGCGTTATGATAGTAAAACCGACAGTGGAAGGCATGAACAGTATGTCAGTGACGTGATAATCACTCATCAGGATCTTTAAGATACTTTGTGAAGTCTGTCAAATGTTTGAGAGCTTGGAAGCATATTAACAATATGATGGACTCCAACAACAAGCTTCCCATTTAATCAGTCATGTATTAAGTTTGTAGTTTCCTGATCGCAGTTCTCAGAATGTACATGAGCGCTACTTATTCATGTGACTGTATTGTAATTGTATTTTGATATGGTTTGGAGTACAATGTTTGGTAACAAACCATTGATCCTGGTCATTATTTATATTACAAATATATGAAAAATCACAAGGAAGGGAAAAATGAGTGCAGCATTCGTATCAATGTGGATTTCATGTAATTAACTAGCTAAAGCCCAAACTACTCCAAAAATATAATGAATTCACAATAAAACCATATGCTCAGCATTTCTGTAATACGCGATAAATGTGGCATGAAGGCTAAACTCTTTCTCTTCTCTCGTCACTCAGGATCTTGTAAAGAACCACCTGATGTATGCAGTCAGGGAGGAAGTGGAGATCTTGAAAGAGCAGATCAAGGAGCTGGCTGAAAAGAACAACCAGCTGGAGCGAGAAAACAGCCTCCTGAAGAACCTGGCGAGCCCAGACCAGTTGGAAAAGTTCCGCTCACGTCTTCCATCAGAGTCTATGATGGAGCCTCAGGACCTGGAGATGTCCCAGCAGGGCAGTCAGTACAGCAGCATGGGCTCGGCTGTGTAAGTGGCTCTGCCAGGGGGCGGGCAGAGCCACGGCTCTCAAGTGAAATGGACCTCACGAGTTGATGTCATTGATGCGCAGCTTCTATGAAAATGGATGTGCGGACAGGGGACCACAACCCCGAATAAAACGAAAGCACCCGACGTACCAGTGGCCTTCGCATCTTCTGTAATAGCCGACAATCTCTTCGGACTGATGCTGAAAGAGAGAGTGATGTAGACGTCCACGGTTACTGTACGACGGGACCACCAGAGGCCTGGAAAGGGGGTTCGTGCCCAGCTTTACTCTTGCTATGTCTTCATGGCGAGAGCAGCTTGTCTGATTGTGCTGACCTTGAACAGCGCCAAGGCAGCGTTCAATTAGAGACTAGCTTTGGGTCGCACAGGACCCCCGTGGGGCTGTCCTTGATGCAAGCTGACTGGGATAGCCCAAAGCCAAGCCATGGTTGACTGTGCTGAGACACTTGGTCTCACAAATAAGTCCATCCACAAGCGCTCAAGTAGTTGAGAACTGTCAAGCTGGACCTATGGTCCTTTACCACAGTGCTGATTTTGATTACTTGCTACCTAAGAATCGCTTGGGGCTTGCTGCTTGTATGGGAAGTTTAGCTTTGTTTTCTGAAACTGATCAAGTCGTTTGTAAACTGTCGATTATTGCGTGGGGCTAGGAATGTGTGTACATTTGCTTAGTTCTGTAAATTAGCAGTTGATGAGCAAACTGATGCTATGATGGAGAGGAACAGGGACTGCTCACTCGGCATGTGCAGTCCTACTGATCCCAAATGCCAAATTGCCCACTGGCAGGACTCGAGGGTGTCTGAAAGACATGCTTCTAACTAACTCTTCTAACCACCAAAGACTCACCGTGTCGATCATGACCTTGTACACAGGGTGATTGATTTTTTTTTTTTTTTTTTTTAAAGAACATAAGTGTTGTTGCTTCACTGTGTCCATTGAACGGTGTTTTGCAGCTATGTTTGGATACAAAATGCACATTGCAATAAACCTTATGTTTACACTAAATCTCTCCTGCCTCCACTGCATTTACTTTTTAAATTACCATTCTTTAATGCAGTAGTATCTACTCTACAGCAACTTGGTACTGGCAGTGCTTGTATAAGATACATTTGAGAAATACACAACCAGATACCATTTAACAGGGCACTGTAAGTACTGAGTTCCCATAACCTAGGTCTTATTGGTCTTTAGATGACATTTCCTTGCTGTAAATCTTGCAAGGTCAGCATGACTTGTCTGGATTTATGACGGGTCTGCATGATGTACGATAATTGACCTTTTGTCTGAATAATGCAGCCACAAAGTTTTGGTCATTCACATGTTTTGTTCCCGTATGGCATTACGGCTGAACTATAATTGGTTATTTGTCCTTTGTACAGACTTTTGGCACACTAGGGGTTCATTTAGAAAGCCATATGTGGTTTCTAGTGTGATGGTATGCATGCAGAGACGGATCAGGAAATGGTGGCTGCACAAAATCCAACTTATTTAATCAGAGTCTAATTTTGCCCTAGAACCTCAGATAATGAAATAATCAGTAGAAATTGAATTCATGAATGCAGTGTGTTATTGTCTGAATCAGAGTTGAAATCTGAAGAAATTGGAGCTTAATAGGTTTAGGTGCTTCAATTCAAAGTTGGAGTCAATTTAGAGATGTTTAACTGTGCAAATGAGCATAACACAATGGAAAGCTCAAGTTAAAAGAATTATTGTGAAGCAGGTTACGCTTGGATGAGGTGGATAAGCATGAGTATGGATAGAAGATGAAATTTTGAACAAGGATATAGGACCGTTTCAGGAATGACCAGCATGTCCTAATTCCTGCTGATTAAGAAAGGTTTGGGACATGGTTAGAGTGCTAGTGAAAGTTCATCTATTTGGCCTTTCCTCAAATTTAATACAGTGGTTTAAGTGAAAAAGTTGAATCTTTGAGGGATAAAAGGCATGCGTTCCCCCTTTTTGCTGTGCAGTGCAAAATATGATGATCCATGTTATCCAAGCGTGATTTCACGATACTCCAAAGAGCATCTTGAGATATTAGTAATTGTTTGGCTTCGTCTATCTTCAAGTGCCCCTGTAAATGCTTGATGGGTTTAGGTCAGCTGACTGTGGAGGAAAATTGTTGACAGTCAGCAGTCACTGAATTTCTTTCGTGAAGTTGTTCAAGTATTTGCTGCCAAACTTTGAGGTGTGTTTTCGGTCATTATCCTGCTGTGTTATGAATCCATCTCCACAAAGCTTAAAACATTCAAGCATTTTCACTAGTGATCTCAATATGAGTAATGAGTAAAGTGATCTCAATACGACTGATTTTTATCCCGCCTAAAAAGAAATTGTACTGTTGACAGTTTTGTACCAGTGTGCAAAATGATCAGCTACAATTATATGTGTCCTGCCTGTATAAGAGCAGTGCACTTTCATTTCTGTGGTCTCCTAATCACATTAACATTATCTTGAAGATTGTTTATTGATTTGAATATTTTTTATGACTTATTCATTCGGTTCTTGAAGGTTTGGATGGCAACTTCAAATTGAACTATCAGAGATTTAAAAAGTAGCCTAGCCTAAAGGTGAAGTGAGTGAAGAGTGGCTTTGCATAGCAGAGTGGGATTGTTGGCCTCCATAATTGGGAATCCCTTCATATGCTAGTTCATATGCAGTATGCTAACAAAGCATAGATATACTGGCATCCCAGCATGGAAAAATCAAGTAACTCCCTTTAAAATGACTAAAACGTAAAGAACTGCTGATTTAGCCATCTGACAATTCCGAATAAGCCCTTATAACCTATACTGTGTATCACTCATTTAGGGCTTGTTGTAATTGTGTATAACGTCCAGCAGGAATTTCATCACTGCATCACACAGCTGTGTAAGTGAATTAAACACAGTAGGGACTCCAGATTTACTTCAAAATTAAATGTGCAAAATAGGCTATTGACAAACAAAGGCAATCAGAAGACAAGCAGTCTAGATGCCATATATGAAAGGTGTGTACATATAAAAATGATGTTGGAAATGGAAACGTGAAGTGAGAATGTGTGTATTATTTCTCAGACTCATATTGGAGATGGTGTGCACATATTTTGGGGAACAATGGCTAGAAAAATAGGAAATGTGTTCTCGTGTTTATATAGTTCATATGTGTTTTATTGGCAGTGCAAAATATTATTACAAGTTTATTCGTCAGAGCAATGTGTGAAAATTGTGTCAAAAGGTGGTATCCCTGGTATAAATGTAGCACATCTAGCAGGAGTGTTATTTTGGACGAGTGTGTGACAGCTATGTGTATTTGTGCACAGTGGCTAATCCTAATCCTCATATGTAAGCATGTCTTCAAGGATTGTGAAGAATTTTGTCAGAAAATAACAGCTTGAGAAATGGGTTAATGACTGGCTCGTTGGAACATTTATGGGTCTATGAGGGAGAGGAAGCATGCACATTCCATATCCACACCAAGTGGCGGTCTGATTTTTGGTGAGAAAACAGGTGTAAATCTGACATGATATGATATGTGCATGCATCTGTTGCAACGGTCCTCCGATTTTGACAGGTAAATACACACTTCTGTGTCTGTTTGGACACCACAGACCCACCCCGGTCTGTTTGCACGCCACAGATCCACCCCCATCATACGAGGAACTCTAAAACGTGAAATTCTCCTGGTGATGAGGAACACCTGCACTACAACTTGAAATGCAACTCCAACCTTGCCTTGATTTGGGATATGAATCAGTGTAGCATGGTAGTTCGATGTGCTCAGCCATGGCACTTCATATCCCGCCTATGGTGAGCTGAGGTGTCCAAGATTGCCAGCACCTTGTCTTCTTCCACCATGATCCAGGCTTTTGTTCTATTTCTGACAGTTTCTGAAGGTCCACGTCAGCAGGGTGCTCCCAAATCACCTTGAATGCCTTGGGTCCCAGGGCTGGACAGACCACAGATGCCCATGTGATTATGAATTTAGTGGGTATTCTATGTGCACTTTTCATGCATAGGGTTCTATGCTTTGTTTAGGCTATGTTTCATGACCACATAGCCTATATAATAATGTACAAGTTTGTATTACGTAACCAAGAGTATCACTAATTCTACTCAATAAAAAGTGTCATATTATCTGTAAAACATTCATACAAGGCTTTTTATAAATACCAGTTTTTCTTTACATGATTGCGTTCTCACATTTTCAACAAGTTTATGCATACGCTGCATTTCTAAATAAGGTCCAGCATACTTTATATATTTACCCTCCTAGATAAGCAATTAGGACATTATGCAGAGCACACATGACCTAGTTAATAATCAACTAATTATCTAACTTATATGGGGGCTTGCACTGAGGGCTTAGCTCGATAAGTACCTGTTTATATTGTAAGAGCCACAGCAGCAAGAGCCGGAGATGACCTCTAGTAGAAGTCTCTTAATCTCTCAGAGGTTCTCTCAGCACTGGCACACTCAGTGAAACTGGAGCGGTCTGGACTTCCCTGGTGGCGAGCTTCTTTATAAGAGTCACCGCCCAAATAGGGTATTTTCCAAGGGTCAGGTAGTTACGCTGTCCCTACAAGAATGTTGATTTGCTCATAGTTTACGCACTTGCAGTCTTAAAAGCTGGCGTCCTCTGTCAGCTTCTGGTTCATTCTGTTCTGAACACAATAACAACGACAATGTGCCTTTGACTCGCTTCTATATTGAAACGATGACTGTAATAAAGCTGACATTGTTAACTCTTGTAAGGGTGGAAAAATAAAAACTGTTGGCTCAGACAGTACATTTGAATTATGAGTGACTGAAAGACTTGTTCTGTTATCATACCACTGGGAAACATTTCTGATAGCTGCATCTGAAGTTGCTTATCAAATCTAATTGTGGTAAAAAATGCCTTTGTTTAGAATACATGTTCTCTTTGGAGTATTCGAAGGCTTCCGCAAATTTGGCCAGAAAAAACAGCCGTGAGATCTAGCCTATTACGCAATTTTCCAACGTCTAGTGAAGTATGATGCAGTGGGCTGATTTTGATACAGTCTGACTGACTGAGGTCAGGTTTGCATGCAAGTGGATTGTTATGTGGCACAGGGCCTTTTAAATGCCTATAATGCATGTTTGTCACCCTGTGTAAATATAGCCTCACAAAAGGCTTTTTGAAGGTAGACGGCAGGCTACCACAACCTTCCAAACCTCCTCTGGTGCTCTTTGGACATTCCCTGGTGTTACGTAAGGCGTGGGCTTTGTTAGACCTCTCATGCTTGGTCCAGATGTTCTCTCTCCTGGAGCCAGGTGCATCCTGTGGTGACTTGAAATGAGAAAGCTGTTTACACCAGGGAAGAGTGAATGTCACAAACGTGTTCAGAGTGTCAGCATATGACAAGGTTTTGCTTCATAGATCCATGTTTATGAAGGCCCATGACCAAAAGGCCCTTTTATATTTGGCAGTAGTTCAAAGAACCCATTATATATCAATGATTTTGTTCTAAAGGGACAAAAAAAACCATGTTCTTCTAGCAGGATAAAAGAGATCATGCAACGTTGCAAATCCCACATTGTGTAGAACAAGTCATGCTATATTTAGTGTTAAGTACAGCCTGTTCTAAGTGTCACGTAAGTCGTAACTACAAACATATGTCTCTGCTGTACACATGGACCCTCATTTCTGGTGTCTCTTGACTTCCATACACCTTCAGAGAACTTGCATGGGGCAGGTGTCATTACTCACTTAAAGCAGGCAAGTTTGTTGGTTTGGGATGTCCTCCAGTTTTATTCTTAGTCTCAGTTAACCTGAACAGATTGTTTCACTATTCTTATGCAAACTGGAAAGGGGTAAAAAGGTGAGAACATTGTTTAAATACAGAAAAGCTGCTACAATTAGAGCGTGCTTCCTTGGTAAAATTAAAAAAAAGAATAAAAACAAAACAATAATAAATACAATAAATAAATAAAGAAATCTAATCTAGATTCACTATTACATGACAAGTAACAAATAATACAACTGTGCATGGGAGTTTGTGAACCCTTTAGAACTTGTATGAAAATCTTATAATGTTTATGCTGATGTAGAATGTAGAAATATAGAAAACTAGCTTTCAGTTTTCTTTTAAGCACTACTTTAAATAAGAAAACTGAATATGTATGTATATACACTCACTAGACACTTTATTAGGTACAGTTTGCTAGTGGAGGGTTGAGACCCACTTCTGCCTTCAGAACTGCCCTAATTATTTGTGGCTTAGATTCAATAAGGTGCTGGAAACATTCCTCAGAGATTGTGATCCATGTTGACATGACAGCATCACACAGTTGCTGCAGATTTGTCGGCTGCACATCCATGATGCAAATCTCCTGTTCCAGCACATCCCTAAGGTGCTCTATTAGATTGAAATCTGGCGAGTGTGGAGGCCATTTGAGTACAGCGAACACATTGTCATGTCCAAGAAACCAGTTTGAGATTATTTGAGATTTGTGACATGGTGTATTATCATGCTGACAGTAGCCATCAGAAGATGGTGCACTGTGATAAAGGGATGGTCAGCAACAATATTCAGGTAGGCTGTGGCATTTAAATGGTGCTCAGTTTGTAGTAAGGGAGCCAAAGTGTGGCAAGAAAATATCCCCCAAACCATGACACCACCACCACCCTGAACTGTTGATACAAGGCAGGATGGATCCATGCTTTCATGTGGTTTACTATAAATTCTGACCCTACTATCCGAATGTTGGAACAGAAATCGTGACTCATCAGACCAGGCGATGTTTTCCCACTCTTTTATAGTGTAACCCATGTGTGTGAAATTCCCAGTAACATCAGCAGTTTCTGAAATACTCAGACCAGCCTGTCTAGCACAAACAACCATGCCATGTTCAAAGTCACTTCAATCACCTTTTCCCCCCATTCTGATGCTCAGTTTGAACTTCAGCAGCTTGTCTTTACCATGTATTCGTACCTAAATGCACTTAGTTGCTGCCAATCATACGGCAGTCAATAAGCTGTACTTCTGAAAAAAGAAATGCATCGCATGACTTAAATAATTATCTTCATAATAATAATAATAATTCAATAACTACCTATGCACTGTATCAGCAAATAATGAGTAGCAGGTAAAACACAATAGGCCTAAGACAGAAATACAACAAAAGACTGCCTCATCTCACGTGCAAGTTAAACCTCACTTCTTTCTTTAGCCAGCAGTATTTCAAGGGCCTTTGTTTTGCTGTGTGCCTCAGCCTGCTTTTCTTCCTCAAACTTTTCTCTCCTCAGTATTACCAAATGGCCAGGAGCTCCTCCTGCCTTCTTTCAGACGGAGGTGGCATCTGGCTTTGTCTGTTGCTCCTGAAGATTTTATGTTTTGGCACAGACTTTTATCCACTTTATCATTCCTTCTGAACATAGTCACTGCAGTCTTGTTACTTGCCTTCAGGATGTACTTCACAGTCTGCATTGCAGTGAATTTGTGGATGCTCATGTTGATGCTCATGGGGTCAATTACATCACCCATGGTACTGAATGATGCCTCAACCAAAGGACTGTGAAACATGGACAGAGCAACTTGCACTTAATGCTGGCTACCAATACATCATGTATTCCCCATCTCTAAAAGTGCCCAATTAGGGATACACATTGTATAATTTCAAAGTGTACATCATCACTCCTTGCTGCTCTGAGGCATTGCAGCTTAGGGGCAACTTCTGCTGCAGGTAAAGGAGAGTGGTGACATATGCTTTGGTTACCTGAGTGAGAGGGGTGACACGGTGGTGCAAGCAGTGAACGTGGTTGCCATCTCCAGATAAAACCGGTTTCCTTGTACATTCCAAGGACATATGTCAGGTTAATTTTTTGTTCTAAACTGGGCCAGTATGAAAGTATAGGAAAGTATTTGTGTTGTATAAAATGGATCAGAGCAAAGATATCCTAGTTTTGTATTTGTATTTGTTACTTAGCGATTAAGGTACTGGAATATGGACCAGAATGTCCAGCGTTCAACTCCCACATCTGCCAAGCTGCCACTGTTGGGTCCTTCAGCAAGGCCCTTAATCCACAATTGCTTGGATTGTAAGATTGTATCAGTTGAATGGATTATGGATGACAATGAATGACATGAATGTAACTGTTTGGCAAAACGGATGAATTTGGAACACTGTCATTCTGTCTTCAATTCCATCATAAGCTTGTGGGATGATATTGAAGAGCAGCAACACTGAATTGTGCAGCCATTTAATGAAAAAGTGGAATACAAAAGACGCTTGTTGAATAACTACTTGACGAGATTTACTACACTATATTTTAAAAAGGTTGTGGAGAACCAAAAATTACATCAACATGGATATTAGTGAGCGGCAAGGTGGTACAGTGGTTAGCGCTGTTTCCTCACAGCTCCAAGATCCCAGGTTTGATCCTGACCCTGGGCTCCACCTGTGTGGAGTTTGCATGTTCTCCCAGAGGTTGCATGGGTTTTCTCTGGGTACAGTGGTTTCCTTCCACATTCCAAAGACATGTGTGTTAGGTTAATTGGTGTTTCCAAAGTGCCCCTTAGAGTGTGAGTGTGTGTGCCCTATGATGTATTGGTGCCCTGACTAGGATAAGCAGATAAGACAATGAATGAATATTAGTATGTAGTCTGTCCCCCTTTGCTTTGTTACCCTTCTGATAATTATTTTCACTAGACTTTGGAATATGGCTGTGAGCAGATGTTGGACATCAAGTCATGACCCAATGTTGGCCTTAAGGTCAGGGGTTATAAGCAAGCCAAGTACTCCAAGAAAGTTGACAAACCTTTTTTTTTTTAGATTTTATTCATTATGAATTTTGATGAACTGATTTATTGGGGAGGAGGAGACTTGAAACCTGAAAGAGTCATTGCGAGTGTCTGAGGTATTCAGTACAACCTAATGTGCTCCCACTGTTTGTCTATGGATATTCCGTGAGTGCATGCAACATATTTTGATCCATTAGCAGTCAGTGAGATCACTAATTTGATTGGGTGTTCACAGTGCTTAATTTGTAAAACATGAGGTAAGGGAACATGGAGTGATCTAGCAAGTGGGCAGGGAGTGAAAAGGTTCCGGAACATAAAGACACAACAGTGCTCTACCTAATACAGTAGACATCAAAACAGAATATCCATATTACATTGTCTAATTATCAATTGTCTTTTTTTGCTATTTCCAGACCTTGCTCTCTGCTAGCATTCCTGACAAGTGACCTATTTACACTAGGACTGCAGTGTAAATAGAATATGGGCCGTTTGGGTTTTTGGAAAGTTCCAGAACGCATGCGCTCCAAATATGAGACGTACCAGATCTTTTTCCAGCAGGATCTGGCACAAAATTAAGCACTGGGTGTACACAAACGTTTGGCCATATAGTGAATGCTATTGAGGTAAAGTAAATAATAATCAAGCGTTATGCAAAATGGCTAGTGATAAGTTATCATCATTCGTCTTTCAGGACACTTTAAGCAGAATTTAGTCTACAGGGAACTGTTAAGCATTCAAACTGACCTAAATAAGCCATATTAACTTGTGCAGTTATCCACAGCTTCTCTCTTAGACAGGACCTTGAGGTGTCACAAAGCCATGCTTGTTGAAACACATGCTTGTTCTCATTCACACAGCAGATTTCCAGAATGTGACAATGTGTTTGCTGTCTGTTTTGCTGCATCTAGAGCAACAGGATTTTGAAAGTGACGTTAGTGAAGTTGTGCCACCCTGCAGTGATGTTGCCACACATTCATGTTTAGAGAGTTAGTGCATTGCCTCCACCCAGAACTCTGTAACACTCCTATAGGTGGTTAAATTAGTGTAATATATCTTCTTTCTTTGACTGATTGACCCTTCATGATATTGTATGTGCAGACCGTTGTTTGCAGATCAACTTACATGCTGTAGTCTAATCTGTTCTTTATGGAGAGCACTGGTTTTAACCTTTTAATACTGACTGAGCGGATAACTTAAATGTTAGAGGGGGTTCTCCTGAGGATCACCACACAATTCTATCAAAGGAATCCTAGAAGACGGGATTAAGACATGCGTAATTCGTTCCTCTGGTGTGTTTCCCGCATGGTCTGTGACCTTCTTTTGGAAACCCGTGGTACCAGCCATGCTTTGAATGTCCCTTTGTCTGTCCCAGAAAAAAAAACTCACTCTAAACTAATTTGGCTTAACAAACTCCACAATGGTTCAATCGTGGGACATCAACAGACTTTAACCAGAGTGTAAAGTGGACACTGTGAATAAGCTTTACCCAGTGAGTAGTCTGGACACTGTGGACAGGTCTGACCCAGGCTGTAATGTAGACAGTGTGGACAGGCTTTAATTATAGTGTAGTGTAGATGCTGTGGACAGGATTTACAGAGCATGCAGTCTGGACACTGTGGACTGGATTTATAAGATTACTATAAATAAGTTTAACTATAATGTAAATATAACTATTTAGCTGTAAGTTTGAACTAACATACTAACATAATGTACACATAACTAAATATTAGACACAACACAAACTGCAGTGCATTCTCTCCAGCACTCCCCTCCAAAAAATCTTTCGGTAATTTAGCTACACTGCAGTGGGTAGCTTAAGGCAAACGGAGATGATGCTTTTGAAACTCTTGTAAGGCTTTAAAAAAAGAGAAAAATATTAGGCAGCCTGTGTTTCTTGTGCTATGTTTCTGAATTAATGTTGCTTGGGACCACAACAAATTTTCATCATAGTCTTGATGGTTCTTTGCTCTGCACAGCTCTAGGTAGGAACAGTGGCTTGGTGACTAAGACATTGGCCACTCAGTGCTAGGGTCTTGGATTTGCATTACCATCTGAGTGGAGTTTCCATTTTCTGTCCGTGTTCATGTGGGTTTTCTCCTTTTTCTACGGGTCCCACAGTCCAAAAACATGGTGGTGACTTACAACTGGTACAGTCATACAGTCCAAGCAATTGTGGGTTAAGGGCTTTGCTGAAGGACCCAAGCGTGGCAGCTTGGCAGAGATGGGATTTGAACCCTGGACATTCTTGTCCATAGCCCAGTACCTTAACTGCTAATTCACCACGTAACTTCTCCTTGTATGAGTTTGTGAATGACTCTGTCTGTATGCCCAGCACTGGATGGTGCTCTGTTCTGGGTGTTATCCTCTTTCCCTTCCCTTCTCCCCACACAGTCCCTCATGGGACTGTGATTTCACACAATTGGCTGCCACTTCTCACTGGTGTTTGGTATATTCTCCCTCCTTTTCCTGTAGAAGTATTTTGTTTTTATTTGGTACAAGTGCTTTATATTACCAGTCCTTAGTTTTTGAACTCCAGTGACCTGCACATGTAAAAAAGAACAAACACAGAGACTGAATACACTCTAGCAAGGACACTTCTAATATTTACAGTATGTGACAAGACCCCCAAGGCTTATACAAAATGAACAAAAAATATCAGTAAGACTCCAGTCTGAGTGTACCTAAGCTGACATCTCCTTGTATGTGAACTCCTTATGTAACCGGCAAACCCCTATAACACAACCCACATGCATTTGTTTATGCTGATGCCTGGCACGCATAGTTCACGCTTACAACCCAACTTTGAGAAACAGACAACATCCACCTACCTGAGTCTTGGCACGTAGTGGAACAAACAACGTCACACCCACACAACACAAAGGAATACCTGCCTGGCTTTTCACTTTACTCTCTGTTTTCAAATCAAGGACTATGGAAATAAGGGCCTTATGCTCACAGCTAATTCCAGCCAATGCCTGCACACTAGCAGAGGCCTCTTAATGTCTTACTCTCTCTTTATCCTTCTGTCTCTGAACATCTCACGTCTCACGTTTCACGCGCACACGCACATGCACGCGCACACACACACACACACACACACACACACACACACACACACACACACACACACACACACACCATTTATCATTGGGGGGGGGGCTTTCCATTGACAAGAAATTACTGTAGTTAATCAACACAACACAACACCTACACCTAACCATATCCTTAACCACAATAATCTAAAGCAAGTCTTTTGACTCATTCATTTTTTCAGTTCTATTAAAGTTTTTAGTATTCTACTGAAAGATACAGTGGTGCTTGAAAGTTTGTGAACCCTTTAGAATTTTCTATATTTCTGCAACAATATGACCTAAAACATCATCAGATTTTCACACAAGTTCAAAAAGTAGATAAAGAGAACCCAGTTAAACAAATGAAACAAAAATATTATATTTAGTCATTTATTTATTGTGGAAAATGATCCAATATTACATATTAGTGAGTGGCAAAAGTATGTGAACCTCTAGGATTAGCAGTTAATTTGAAGGTGAAATTAGAGTCAGGTGTTGATGCTCATCAGGCTGGAAAAGGTTACAAAACCATCTATAAAGAGTTTGGACTTCACCAATCCACAGTCAGACAGGCTGTGTACAAATGGAGGAAATTCAAGACCATTGTTACCCTCCCCAGGAATGGTCGACCAACAAAGATCATCTGGACAAGCCAGAAGGTTATTGGAAGAATGTATTGTGGACGGATGAGACCAAAATAAAACTTTTTGATTAAAAACAAAGCATTATGTTTGGAGAAAGGAAAACACTGCATTCCAGCATAAGAACCTTATCCCATCTGTGAAACAAGGTGGTGGTAGTATCATGTTTTGGGCCTGTTTTGCTGCATCTGGGACAAGACGGCTTGCCATCATTGATGGAACAATGAACTCTGAATTATATCAGAGAATTCTAAAGGAAAATGTCAGGACATCTGTCCATGAACTGAATCTCAAGAGAAGGTGGGTCATGACCCTAAGCACAGAATGGTTAAAGAATGGTTAAAGAATAAAGAATAAAGTTAATGTTTTGGAATAGCGAAGTCAAAGTCCTGACCTTACCGGAAAAGTTTAGTTGCAGTTATTGCTGCACGGGGGGGGGAAGTGTCACACCAAATACTGAAAGCAAAGGTTCACACACTTTTGCCACTCACTGATATGTAATATTGGATTATTTTCCTCAATAAATAAATGATCAAGTATAATATTTTTGTTATAAGTATAATATCTGTATTATCTACTTTTAGGACTTGTGTGAAAATCCGATGATGTTTTAGGTCATATTTATGCAGACATATACAACATTCTAAAGGGTTCACAAACTTTCAAGCACCTCTGTAAGCTGCTGCTGCTCCTGGACATTTCTTTTTCATAATAACCACACTTAAAAGTTGACCAGACTAACTTTAACGGAACAATAAGTTGACTAACTTGTTTAAAGGTCAAAATAACATTTTAAATGCCACTGAGTTGAGTACAATCTGCATGTTTGTCTATATATATATATATATATATATATATATATATGATTGATTTCATTTTCAGGTTTTAAATAATGACAACCAATGACATGTACATTCCTGCATGTTTTAAATATATTTCATGTACATTCCTGTGTGTTACTGGACCAAAGGTAATGGGACGAACAAAAGTTGTCAGCTTGCATAATCATTGGTGTTGTTTATGTTTTAATATACAAAGTACAACACTGTTTATCAGTTACACACTAGGACACTATAAAGGTTTCAAAATGGATATGTTGCATAACATTAGCCTTTGGGAGTGACCACAGGCTGAATAAGGCCAGTATGTCTGTTAGCACCATGAGCAGGCTCTCACCACGAGCCTGAGGAGTTCACAACTTTCGTAACATTTCAGGATAACAGCAGCATGGTGCATTTCCATGGGAATCATGTGAAACCTATTTTTACAGGTCTCTGACGCCAGATGATACGATGATGATGGAAAATCTAATAACAACCCTAGCAGGTTCAGTTTGTCTTGGGTGGTGTGCAGGCTTAGAAGATTTTTTCAAATCATCTCAGCTAGGCAATCATGACGTTCATGCACCACTGTGAGAGCTTGCCTATTGGAAGATTATAGGATTCATTATTATATCAAGGCCAACCCATTATTTAGAAAAACATCTAGCCTTCAATTTGGAACCCTTTGTGTCGAGTTGAATGATTACGCAATTGTGTTTATTACTGTTTTTGTGCAATGTGGCTATTTTGTAATTTGCATTTGTGGTATGTGCATTTCCCGTAGGTTATCTAGGTGTATCGGAGTTGTCACTTTCCCACTGCTTCCTTACGTATCTCAGGAAACCTGTGGTCGTAAACAGTCCAGGAAATGACCTCGAGTGTGGGCTGTTAATAGCTCATGTTTTTCCAACATTGGCCGGATGTTTCTTCTGTGGCACTGTGATTTTGTTTTGTTCAACTACTATAAAGAATATAATAGTACAGTTTCTCTCATATACACCTTGACACATATACACATATACAAATCCCATGTCACAACAATGCAGTATAAAATGGATATGCTTAATTTGCAATAAATGGACCACTTGGCAAATTCACGTTTCTTAGAGACGGTCTGCTAGAAAATCTAACAGACTTTCATGCAGAATTATGCTCTTTCTCTTGTTATGCAGTAAATACAAATTATAGATAGTTACAGAAAGGCTGAGGCCTGATTATGGCCAGAAGTGGAGGCTAGGTTTCAACAACAATACTAATTTAAACTCCAGGAACTTCAGACCTAAATGTCTGGACGGCATGTATCAGAACCTGAAGGAAAGGTCATGTCACAGATAAGGTGGGTTGGCTTAAAGTGTCTCCACAAGTCATAGTCCATGCCTACAATAAGCACAACACAAACTTTGTGATAAGTCGAATGAGATAGCACCATTCATTAAGTGATCTTAATAAGATCAGTGAAAAGTGTCACATTTTCGCATCTAAAGGGTCTGGCCTGCTGTGACCTGCTAAGCATAAGCTGATCTAATGTGGACAATATATGGAAGACCAAAGTTTGAATCACTCTTTAACTTCCTAGGTGTGCAAAGCAATACCCTTGCATCACTGACAAGGAGCTGCAGCCAAATTCGCCTAATGTACTTAAAAAAATCCAATCCAAACCAGAAAAAACAGAGGAATTAGGTGTTGTGTAAAGGCATCAGAAACTTGACAGATGTTAAATGTTGGGTTGATTGTGTTAGGCATTTGGGTTGTGTTGAATTACCTTGACAGTTTCATTCACTGTTGTTGTACAGCAGTTGTAATGACACATGTAACAGTGCATCCTCTGGCGCAGAAAGTTTTATTAAACACAGATTTATTAAACTGAGTGAATGCTGAGCAAAGTTTGGCTGGCATAGAGCTACATATAAGCACCAAGATGATGAGCAGATGTTACCACTCAGTTGAAATACGTGGGCTGGATTTGTGCTCTGCTGCATGAGAGCTGTGTGTGGATCGTGGAGCAATTGTGGATTAGTTTCTGTAACTGTGTAATCTAACAGTAGATTACACAATTTCTACAGTCTGCTCTGTTCCCTGGTCTGTTCAGAAATACCTGCTTGTTTCATAAATACAACAGGAACTATTTTGCACCGTCCCATAAAAAACAGTTTCTCATTCCATACATATATTTGACATAGACAGAGAGAGTCAAGGTTCACACACCTCTATAGTGAAATAAGATTTTACCCATAGTAAAAAATAGAAAACCAATATGTGGTGATTAATATTGATTTTAAATAACTCAGTATATGGGAAATACTGCAATATCTTGGCTATTAGGCAATACTGGTACACTACAGTTTGAAGTAATATTACTGAGGATGGACTGCATGGTGGCTTGGTGGGTAGGACTGGCGCCTGTGGAGGGGGGGTTTCCATTGACAAGAAATTACTGTAGTTAATCAATACAACAGTAACCTAAAACAAATCTTTTTGACTCGCTTTTTCAGTTCGGTTAAAGTTTTTGGTATCCTACTGAAAGATAAGCTAGCGCCTCTCCTGGACATTTCTACTTCATAATAACCACACTTAAAAGTTGACCAGGATAGCTCTAGTAGGACAGTGATTTTGCATGTCCTCCCCATGCTTACATTCTTACATTGCATCTTACATTTACAGCGACTTACAATTGATACAGTCTTACAATCCAAGCAATTGTGGGTTAAGGGCCTTGCTCAAGGACCCAACAGTGGCAGCTTGGCAGAGGTGGGATTTGAACCCTGGACCTTGTCGTCCATAGTCCAGTACCTTAACCACTAGGCTACCACAGCATGCTTACACAGAGTACTACGGTTTCCTCCCACAGTCCAATGCATGTTAGCTTAATCGGTGTCTCTAAAGTGCCTCTAGTGTGTGTGTGTGTGTGTGTGTGTGAGAGAGAGTGAATGTGCCCTACAATGGATTGGTGCCCTGTCTGGGGTTGTTCCTGCCTTGCTCCCTGTGCCACCAGCTATGAACCGGCCCTCCCACGACTGCAAAAGGATTAAGCAGTTAAGAAAATAAATGAATGAATGAATTACTGAATGTCTGTGGAATTGTCAGACCTGTAAGATGATCTAAGAAAATTTTTCTTGTTCTGCAAAAGTGTGAGAAAAAAATTCAAATATACAAATACTGTTAATTGCTTCAAAAAATATTTAGAGGTTGTAATTTCTTCCAAATGGTGTGTTAAACTAAATATAATCTGACAGAATACACAGCCAATAAATAGAAATTGAATGTTAAAATGAACAGAATTATGTTTGAGTTTGTTTTCTGCAGATATGGAACTTCATAAAAACCTGTATATATGCTAATAACTTTGGCATACGACTGTATTCACGTTAAACTGCATGTCAAAACTTCATTTGAGGCAAACACAACTCTTGATTTATGCCAAAGCATGACTCAAAAAAACCCTATTCAATCATCAGTTTCCAGCTACCTTTGGGAAGAAATTGTGGCTGCGGATCATTCCATGGCTATTTATAATCGACCAGACTGCTGAGTTCCTTCTGTTCACTGAGTGCAGGAAACTGAGCTCAGGCCTGCCTGACCTGTGACTATTTAAGGAAAATCTTCTGTAGGGGAAATCTGTGGACAGGGCACAACAACGACTTCTGAATAATACACAAAGCTAAGCAGAAAATCACAGGGCTCTGGTTATCCCACTAATCTATGAACCTCTCCGAAAGACCTATTTTGAAACTGGCTAATTTAACATAGTTTGCCTCCTCGTTCAATGCAGTCTCAATCTGTTGATACAAATATGTATAGTAAACAGTCCCTGACTTTTCTGACTTTCATTAGTGGTTTGGTCGTTCCCACGGGTAGGTCGCATTACATCAGATCCTCTTTGTACCACATGTACCTTGTGAAATATGCTGAAATGGGCGTGTGCAGTGAGCATAGCTGAGAAATTTAGGATTATTCCTGTTTTACATAGAAATTTGCAGCACTAAGCAGATGACCTTGTACAGAGAGTTACAGCTGAGCTGAGCAAATGAAGGCTAAGCGCCCAGCAGTGGCACATTGTCAGTGTCACGGATTTAACTCACCACCTTCTGATTAGAGCCTTAACTAGTGTTGTTCATTACTTTTATTTAGCATAACATCAATGGCAGACACAAGGTTATATCAACACACTAGTCATGGGCCGGAGCACCCTGAGTAAACCCAAGTGGACATGGGGAGGACATGCAAACTCCACACAGGCAGAGTCTGGGGTCGGGATCGAACCAGGGATCTCAGAGCTGTGAGGTGACAGCACTGACCTTAACCACTGAGGGATACTGTCCACATATTTGTCGCATAAATTTGTATTGTATTTTTTTGTATAAACTTCTTAAGAAAAATATTGTAACAATTTTTACAGAGATTTCATACAGGAAAAATGGGACAGTGGCTAGGAAAAACTCAGGTATGAGCCAGAATGAGTAACCAGACTCAATATGGGAAAGGTCCTTTTCAAGGAAACAGAGGATAGTGAGATTTTGATATTACACTATTCAGAATAA
Organism: Ancistrus triradiatus; assembly: GCA_025084515.1. Taxonomy (NCBI): domain Eukaryota; kingdom Metazoa; phylum Chordata; class Actinopteri; order Siluriformes; family Loricariidae; genus Ancistrus; species Ancistrus triradiatus. The sequence continues at coordinate 314,746 of JAJAGP010000423.1, read as the reverse complement.
TCACTTGCACATGATTGCACTTGATTCATATTAATTAAGTATCTAGATGTGGCTACTTGAGGGAACAACGGATGGAGACGGATATCACAAACTCTAGCTAAATTGTGCAGCCAGTTAGAGAATGGGCTAAAACTGCCTTTAACGCAATCTTAAAACATGGGTGGACTCCTTAATCTGGATATCAAATTATGTGCCAGCTTAATTCAACTCTGTATATCAATTGATACCTACCTATTGATGTACACTTTCAGAATTCATGTACATTATGTCAGAATATTGCTCATTTGATTGTACATAACATTTACATTACTTATCTGGATTATTTTACAACTATACAGTGTTTTATATGGTCATATGGTCAAGACTAAGTGGACTGTGAACATTCATAATTACAGCAACAGTTATGGCTTAACATAACTCTCTCAACACCTGCCCTGCCTGAACAGTGGAAATGACTGGTACAACATGATGTAGTGTACTATCACTCATTTAGGAGACACTGGTGACATTTAGGCATCACTTTGTCTGGTACATGATTATGGTAATAATGTTATTTTCATGCAGATTACAGTCAGGCAAGTGAGGTTGTTTAAGCATCAGTAGGTGACTGAAGTACACTAATTGGTAAAAATGGCCTCATGAATGATAATATTAAGTTTTTTTATGCAATGTGGTAGCCTAGTGGGTAAGGTACTGGACTATGGACTAGAAGGTCCAGGGTTCAAAAAATCCCACCTCTGCCAAGCTGCCACTGTTGGGTCCTTGAGCAAGACCCTTATCCCACAATTGCTTGGATTGTAAGATTGTACCAATTGTAAGTCGCTCTGGATAAGGGCGTCTGCTAAATGATGTAAATGTAATGTAAAAAGGTCATTTTTATTTGCTTTTATATGATATGGTGACAGTACATTTACATTTACGTTTACAGCATTTAGCAGACGCCCTTATCCAGAGAGACTTACAATTGGTACAATCTTACAATCCAAGCAATTGTGGGTTAAGGGCCTTGCTCAAGGACCCAACAGTGGCAGCTTGGTAGAGGTGGGATTTGAACCCTGGACCTTCTGGTCCATAGTCCAGTACCTTACCCGCTAGGCTACCACAGTCCCACAGTACAAAATACAATACAGCTATTTTAAATAATACAGTTCTTCTCCAAGTCCATGCAATGTTACATAACATTTGTAAAATCATGGGAACAGAATTTCCACTAACTAATAATACTGTATGGGTAAGAAATTCCATAGGATTTGTGAAGAATTAAATCCCTGTTCAGGGCCAAATTTATAAGTGCAGTCATAGCATTTTCCCGCCCCGCCCACTGCCCTGTCAGAGGCGTATTCATAATACATTTACAATAAAATATAAAATGTGATAAAATCAAAATGCACCACTTGAGAGCACTTTATAATACGTAATGGGCGTTGTAATGTTTCAGTACTCAGCTTGACCTAGAATGCTCTCCCTTGTTTTGATGCACAAGGCGCTCCTTAAAATGAATTACAGTCTGTCATTATGGGTAACACCATCATGCTGTAATCAGAAATGTGAAAATGTTAATGTTGTGGCATTAACACTTCTACGTAGTTTTCATTGAGTGCAAGGCAGAGCTAAGCAGGTATGACTGCCTGTCTCCATCACTGCTGGTGGCATCATATAATTTGGCATTGTAATTATCACCTCTATTTGGCTTTGCCACTCTTCTCAGAAGTCTAGTGAGTTTTGATTGTTTTTCACAGATTTTATGACCTCCATGTGGTTAAAACATGGCTGGACCATGTATTATTAGCAGGTGGTGTTAAATACCATGAAGGCCCCTTTGTACACAACATTTCATCCCAATCCTGTTTGGTTGCATTCTTTATGCAACACGTATAGCGCATTCCTGCATTTATGGACTGCAGATGGGTGGAGGCTCTTATATAAGCAGAAAAACAGGCATCCTTGTACACACATCAAATTTGTTTAAAAAACACTTGCTACTCTCAGCTACCACACTGCAGGTTAAATGGAGCTTTATAACAAAAACACACTGTGGAATTGGGAGCAAAATAACAATTGAATGAGTCACATTTGTTTAATTTTGGTTGTCAGTTTTGTTTAGTTTTCAACACTTTTTCAGAATGCAGCGTATATTTACTCAACATGTTTGGGTGTTTCTGTGGTGTTGCATGAGGGAGTGTGTCACCACATAAACAGCAACTTCAGAGAAACAGAATGTTCCAGATGCTGCATGTGTTCCCCTCATTAACCCTTTAAGGATTAAGTAAAAAAAATGCATCGTAAACATGTCCGCACTGACGTGTATATCCTCGAAGGGTGCAAGACATAATGGTGGAAACTGTTCAGCAACACAAACATACCGGTGAAAATGACCAGAATGTTTAGGGAATAGGCCTGAAAGCTTTGGCAGAGACTTTTTGGCATGACTAACTGAACTGTTTCTTATTGGATTTTGACAAGTGCGGAAGGTGTGTAATGTTTGACTCAATTAACGCCTTAAGCAACATGTCACCTTACACAGAGTTATGGAAGGAAAGGGTGCTACACTTAGTCATGCCAAAAATAACAGTAACATTAACCGTGTGTAAGGACAGCTTTTAATACCCTATTAAAAATAATGCAGCATGTTCATTGTGATGCAGCATTTTATTAATTGCAAGTAAGCTGGCTAATTACTAATAAACTAGCTTAATGTGATTTTTTAGTATTAGTCACGACTTATATGATGATATTCTGAGCCATTTATTGATCTCAATCAGATAGTTTCCACTTCCAATAAGTCAGTTAATATACTTTTTGCTATGCTAACCTTAAACAAAGTCCATAGAGTATTGGTTTGGCAACTACAGAACCTCCACAAAACCTTGACCTCAACCCCATCAGACACCTTGAAAAATGCACTGCAATGCCAAACGTGAGTAGGGCTTGTTGTGTAACATCAGAAGCTGTATTTATATAGTATATACATATACTATATACATACATATATATATATATATTGCTCAAGTTGCCTATCAAAGACATATAAGTCAAACTTCTACAGATATCATGATTTTAGGATGTCTTCTATCAATAGATATGTAAAAATTGGACATATGTAAATGGACAAATAGATAATTTCTCCAAAAAAGGGTGGTTCTAGTGGTTTAACATGCATCACTTTAGGAGAAAGTGATTCTAGTCATTGGGCATGTTGAGCCATCTGGGTGTAAAATGACCAACTACCTTTTTCAGGAAATGCTGATTGTGCTGAATTTATACATTCACTGTTCACATTATTAGGTACACATCCTTGTGTCCATTTTAATTGTCCATTTTACAAGTTCCACTTACCATATAGATTCACAGAGCAAAGGGGACTACGAAGGTATGTAGAGAAACAGATGGACTACAGTTTGTAATTTTAGAACTACATAGTGCATCTATATAGTAAGTGGGACAAATAAAATGAGCAATGAGAGTAGAAACAGTGAGGTGACTGTACAATTCATGCATATTGACAAATGATGTGGCTTACCTTTTCAAATTATCTTATTTATTTGTAAGGAGTCTTATAGATTTAAAAAAATCACCATAAAACCAACCACAGTTTCAGTTTCATTGCTTGTAAGTGGTTCAACATTTGTTAACATAAATTAGGAGAATAATACATATTAATACTATTAAAAATCAAAGAGTTCCACTAGAAAAAAAGAACTTATAACTGTATATTTGTTTAGATTTTTAATAGAATAACAAATATTTCAATGATTTGTGAGAAAAGTAAATTATTCCCTCATTTATTTACTTTTATAAGTGCAATTTGTAACAGAAGAGTGATTATCATTAGAGACGGTAATTACCGTATTTTCCGGACCATAAAGCGGATTATAAGACGCGATATCAATGATCGGCTGCTAACGGGTATATTTTCATACATAAAGCGCACCGGGTTATAAGACGCATTAAATGAAACAAAACTCTTAAGTTCCGTCGGAAGCTCAGTTTGGTCTTTACCTGGCGCAGGGCGTCTTCTTGCTTCCTCCACTTCCGTACCATTGATTCGTTAATGTTGAATTCTCTCGCAGCTGCTCTATGTCCTGTTGTAATGCGTGACTGATAGCGTTGTGTTGAAATCCGACTTCGAAAAATGAATGAATGAAGCACACACCCTAATGCTTGGAAGCACATACCGTATTACTCCGTGATGCTGCGCACTACGGTGGCTGTAAGCTTCGTAATTTACCAAAGGCCGTGCTAAAACATTTTGACAGATTTATGAGCACTGTGTACCATCTACAATCGGTTCTAGGTCAGAAAGCACAACCAGAATTAATTCATACATTAGATGTACCGCATTTTTAGGCGCACTGTCGATTTTTGAGAAAGTTAAAGGATTTTAAGTGCGCCTTATGGTCCGAAAAATACGGTATATAAAATAATTTTATTTCTACTCTTCTGATAGATTTTCCTGTACTATCTCTATATTTAGGGTGATGAGCCCCAGAGTGTTTTTCATATACTGTAGTTTTATGACATAATAGTTTGTCTCTATTTGTCTTTACCTTTTCAAAAGGTGATGAGCCCCACAGTGTTATATTTTGTTGACATGATCGCTTGTCTGCAATAACTTAAATTTGCAGCAAAAAATGTTGTGGATTACTACACTGGAATATTTTATATACCAGAGACTTAACTTCAGTGCATCACAGTGGGGTAAACTGACCCACTGGCTCATCTTAAACTAGAGCATGTGGTTCACATTACCCCAGAGGCACCAATTTGGAAAAAAGTGCCTAGCTTGCAATTCAGGGCCAGTCTTTTACTAAACAACACTCACCTTTTATACTTCGAGGCAAATCTCAAATATATCATATCAAATTCTAAACCTATAGATACTTGTTTTGGTATATCAGTGATTATAATAATTTCACCTGCAAAAAAAACAGTACTGCAGCCAAAACTGAAATTCACTGTGCAAAGGAACAGGTACAGCCTAGATAGGACACCAGTCCATTGCAGCATTCTGTAAACACAGGACTGATCAATGAGCCACTGCTCTGTTGCTGCTACTAATACACTAGCTTAACAGAATTCCATGTGACATGATCATTGTGAGTGATTTTAGCACACAAAAAGACTGCCTAACAAATCTGTATATCTTTTTAGTAGGAAATCAGTATGTCTTACATGATCATATGCATGATCACGAGTTACATGCCCACTGATTTAGCCTACCATTGATCTTAGAGTAAGTAGGTAGCAATAGCATACAGGCAACACGCTGTCTCGACAATCACTAATAATGAATCTTAACTGAATTTCGGTCTAAAGCTGAAGGTACATAATCATATTCTTAAGAATTTAGCCAAACATTGACTTTTGGATGCCGGTATTCTTGACACTTAACAAGATCATATGAGTTTCATGTTCCATTTTGGTTTAATCTGGTTTGTACTAGTTAGTGCTGGTCTGTTGATGGTTTAGTTGGTGAACTCAATGGTTTTGCTGATCTTACTATTAAATCTGGTTGACCAGCATACCAGTGTCCAAGCACAATGCGTGCTGTTTTTTTGTAGGGTAAGAGTAATGTTAGTACTCAGCTAGAAGGCTGTTTAATACAGCTAAGTATGATTTCAGTATAAGTTTTGAATTCATTCATTCATTCATTGTCTTATCTGCTTAATCTTTGGCATGATCTTATTCATAACGATTTAGCCAAATGTTGCTTTTATGAAAGTAAATGTATCACACCGAAAGCAACCTGTCTAGATAATCACTGATAAACTAGCTTGCAAGTTTTCACATCATGGTGCGATTAATTTAAAGATTGATCAATTAAAACTGGGACATCACTATTAAGGTGTAAAGTCATTTTGTTAAACCATTATTGAAAGTAAATACAGTATATAATCTCACTCAAATTTAAAATGCAACTTTGCGCAGTGGTTAAGGTACTGGGTTATCAATCTCCAGGCTTCATATCCCACCTCTGTCTGTGCGTTAAGACCCTTAACCCATAATTGCTTGAATTGTAAGACTCTGGATAAGAATGCTTGCTAAACAATGACATGCACAATTTGTATGCCAACTGGAATAAGCAGCAGGAATTTTTAATTTAGTTTTTTTGTGTTTTTACTATTCTGTGAATAAAGGAACAAACTGGTTTAACTGAACTCACATAAATAAATAAAAATAACAACAAAAAGGGAACAGAATTACTTACAATAGACCTCCAAGGTCTGCTGCACATTTACTATTGACAGGAAATATGTAATGGATTTGAGTGCTGAGAGTATTGCATGACTCATGCCAGTGCACAAGATTTCAAAGCACCTATAACAGTCAAACTTGGCCATTTTATTTTGATTACAGCATATGTGCACTTTGGAGCTGCATTCATGAAACAACTACTCATTAAATTTCTATAGAACACACACTGCAGGGAGGGAAGGAGCTTGTTGGGAAAGGGGTTGTAAAATTCTCAGTTGTTTTTGAGCACCAAGCTAACTTAAACTTAACCTAGCCTTCTCACACTGAGGCGTGACACGACCACAAATACATAAACACATGCACATACTTGTGTAATGTGCATTTCTTTAACTGTGTAATGTTATCTGTATGAGGTAGCTCCATTAGGTATAATGGTGGCTAAATAATAGTTTGCATAGACCTAACCCTGACCTAACTGTGGCTCAGTTGTTTCTTCTTCTTCTTACAACAACAACAACAACCAAATCAGCAGCAGCCACAACAGTGCAGTTTTCTTTACATTGACTAATTAAATATCTACCCAGCATCACATATTTCAGATGTTTCTGCTGTTATTAAGACATTTGGTGCCCAAAAAATGTGAGTACATGTTAGCACATTGCCTGTATACAACAAAATAAGTGCATACCAATGCATGCATTAAATAGCATTAAAAGTACACGCGTGGACACCTACCTTTGGCAATATGCACAAATGAGTGTGTTTACACAAAATTATATCCAAAAACATGTTATCATCGTTATCATATGCTGTATCATATGCTTCTCACCAGTGAAATAACAACTCCTGAGATTGTCAGTGTCTCAATAACCATTGTATGTTTGATGCATATATTTCAGATAAATTGTCCATACAAGTGTACGATAAATGCTACCACAGAATCCATTTATTAATGATAATTCAGTCATGTTATTCTAATTACTGCCTTAAATTGTTTGCTGCAGCATGACATTTCATTGTGACTGTGGTAGCCTAGCGGTTAAGGTATTGGACTATGGACCAGAAGGTCCAGGGTTCAAATCCCACCTCTGCCAAGCTGCCACTGTTGGGTCCTTGAGCAAGACCCTTAACCCACAATTGCTTGGATTGTAAGATTGTATCAATTGTAAGTCGCTCTGGATAAGGGCGTCTGCTAAATGCTGTAAATGTAAATGTACATGTTTCTCTGAGGGAGACTGTTGAGAAATAGTAATACTGTGTTTAACAAAAAAATTTGCCAGAAAAATATTATTGTGTTAATGCATTATTAGGTTAATTTTGTCCAATATAAGATCTAACTTCACTGGCAGGTATGTATTCCTTTCAAGTAATAAGGCAAATAAAATATCAGTGAATTAAATAAGCTGCTATGGCAACTAACATAACAGTTGTTATGAGGGGCCAAGGTCACTGACAGCATGAATCTTATGATTCTTATGATTTATAGCTAACATGTCACACTTCAATCAATTAGATTTTAGCAAGTGAACAAACGTCATCTTATATTTCAAAACCTTTTTTTATTTATTTATACCTTTTTACTAAATTAAGTCAGTCAGTAGTTCAGTCAAACAACATAAACATAAAACGATGAAAAAGTAAAATTTTATAACTAAGACAGATAAGGAAAGTAACAAAAAGAATGTTTAAATTATAAGACTACACTCTATTTATACAGTGGTGCTTGAAAGTTTGTGAACCCTTTAGAGTTCTCTAGATTTCTACACTTTTAAGTCCTAAAAGTAGATAAAGAGAACCCAGTTAAACAAATGAGACAAATAATTATACATGGTCATTTATTTATTGTGGAAAATTATTCAATATTACATCTCGGTGAGTGGTAAAAGTATGTGAACCTCTAGGATTAGCAGTTAATTTGAAGATGAAATTAGAGTCAGGTGCTTTCAATCAATGGGATGACAATCAGGTGTGAGTGAGCACCCTGTTTTATTTAAAGAACAGGGATCTATCAAAGTCTGCTCTTCATAACACACGTTTGTTGAAGTGTATCATGGCACGAACAAAAGAGATTTCTGAGGACCCCAGAAAAAGAGTTGTTGATGCTCATCAGGCTGGAAAAGGTTACAAAACCATCTCTAAAGAGTTTGGACTCCACCAATCAACAGTCAGACAGATTGTGTACAAATGGAGGAAATTCAAGACCATTGTTACCCTTCCCAGGAGTGGTCGACCAACAAAGATCACTCCAAGAGCAAGGCGTGTAACAGTTGGTGAGGTCACAAAGGACCCCAGGGTAACTTCTAAGTAACTGAAGGCCTCTCTCACATTACATGTTAATGTGCATGAGTCCACCATCAGAAGATCACTGAACAACAATGGTGTGCATGGCAGGGTGGCAAGGAGCAAGGCACTGCTCTCCAAAAAGAACATTGCTGCTCGTCTGCAGTTTGCTAAAGATCACGTGGACAAGCCAGAAGGCTATTGGAAGAATGTTTTGTGGATGGATGAGACCAAAATAGAACTTTTTGGCTAAAAAGAAAAGTGTTATATTTGGAGAAAGGAAAACACTGCATTCCAGCATAAGAACCTCATCCCATCTGTGAAACATGGTGGTGGTAGTATCATGGTTTGGGCCTGTTTTGCTGCATCTGGGCCAGGATGGCTTGCCATCATTGATAGAACAATGAACTCTGAATTATATCAGAGAATTTTAAAGGAAAATGTCAGGACATCTGTCCATGAACTGAAAAGCCGGTGTGCAGGACTGATCAACAGTTACAGGAAACGTTTAGTTGCAGTTATTGCTACACAGGGAGGTCACACCCGATACTGAAAGCAAAGGTTCACATACTTTTGCCACTCACTAATATGTAATATTATACTAATATGTAGATCAGAATTTTGCAGAGATCTAGAAAATTTGAAAAGGTTTACAAACTTTCAAGCGCTACTGTATTTAATAGGTCTTGATAGAACTGTTTGTGAGTTTTTAACATAAGGAAATAAAGAAAAAAAAACAAAACAAAACAAAAAACAAATAAACCTTGAGTCTTCAACCAAGTGAACAAAAGTTGGTGTATGGTTGTTTTTCCATTTCAGTAATATTAACTGATATTAATTGATAAATGGACCACATATGAGGGGCACAAAATAACTTTAAGAATTTAGATCTATAGAAATACCCAAAGCCTTTGAAATCGTTTTCAGCAGCACATGAGGGAGATTACAATGAATGGGTGGCTGGTGTTGGGTGTATAATTAGTGTTACTGAAAGTTCTTTATTATTTGTGGGTTGAATGAATGGTAGTACAGCTTTACATTGCATACGACAGTGGTTAATCATCACGTCGCAACAATGAACCTCAATCTTAATATACATAATCATCATAGCATGAATAGCCTACAGCCCAAGAGCACCATAAAACCTGACTGACAGTGCCCTCCTAATAAAACAGCAAATCCAGTGTATGTGGTGTTTTGGTTGCTCTTTTCCAGATCAACTACCAAGAGTTCCATGTTCCATATTGGTCAAAGTTGGTCTGCAGTGTTGGTCTGGTGATGATTTAGCTGGTGAACTCAAATGATCTTCTTGGACTTGTTTTTTGAACCGCATACTGTGTCCAAACCACAACATGTGCTGGTTGTTCCTGTTTTTTAGCAGCGGTGATAGTAGGTAAAAATCCAGAATGTGAGTGTTGTGACACTCACATGATACTCCTAAAATAGTTCCCAGTTACAATCCCAGTATCTGTATTTATTAAGTGTATCTTCATCAAACCTCAGTCAGTAATATCAGTAATTTGAAATGAATCAGCGCTACCTACACTAGTGATAATTTTTAACCAAAGCTGTTAGCTACAGTCATATTTAGAAATATTTGAGATAGAAAGCTCGAAAAGCTTGATATTAGCTGTCTAAGAAATGGTGCCATTAGCAGTCTTTTTTGCGTAATGTCCACACCTAAATATCCTTATTAACCGATGTTTCAACACCATTCTATCGTCTAAGTCTAAGTCTATGGTCATCACTCACATTAACAATGGCTAGACATGCTGCTAGTCACTAAACACCGTGTTTAATTAAGCCAGGCTATTTGGCAGCTCAGACTGAGGTAACTCAGTCTGATAAAGTTAAGATATAAACATAGTATTTGTTCAAGGCTCCTGTGACTCCAGTACTAGAGCCAGAGCAGCAACGTAGCTCATGAAATGATCAAACAACTGTTTTACATTAGATGGAGCATTTATTATGCTAACTATTTAAAAATGGCTTGTGAGAACTGAGTGCAACTTGACCTTGAGAGAATGTCGAAAGGGCTTTAGATCAGAAGTTTAGATACAAACTGTAAGTCACCCATTCTTCATATTATTACATATAAAGCCGGCAATTGATTGTAGTGCAACATTGTAAAAACAATTTTAAGCACTGAGTTAGAATCTATCACAGCCTGAATTCTGCTTGTAACACATAGGGTTAGGGATCATATATAGACAAAGCACCACAGAAAAAGCATAGTGGTCTGTTCTCATCATAATCCATCATATCACTGTAAACAGGGAGGCTTCAGTCACACCACTGAGCAGCCTTCAGCTTTAAGTGGCAGCTGGGTTCACATTTGGGCACATAAAAGCTTGGGCTATTCATGTATTCTGTCCTTGTTGGATGGATGCATCTGCGGCCTCCACAAATGTCTTGTTCAGCAATTAACTATTATTCCATTGCTTTTCTCCATGTTTCAGGCTTATTCTCGTTGTAATTAACCTCAAAAACACTTGTTAATGATTATTTTAGTTTGTGTTTGTCCATTTACCTTTGCCTTATTTCACTGCAGACAGTATGAACCCAGTATATTTTGCTGTGTGTTGTCAACTTCATTTCATTTGTTAATATTCATCCATTCCTGCATTTCAGAACTGCAACACATAAAAAAAAACCTGTTTTAATATGTGCAGCAGTACAGGGACATTGTTGTTTCCTTTTCCATTTCAAAATGCTCCACACATTATCTATTGGGGACAGGTCAGGACTGCAGGCAGGCCAGTCCAGTACCCGTACCCTCTTCTTCCACAGCCATGCATATGTAATGTGTTCAGCATGTGGTTTTGCATTGTCTTGTTAAAAATGCATGGACGTCCCTGGAAAAAATGTCATCTTGAAGCATATGCTGCTCTAAAATCTCAATGTACTTTTTTGCATTAATGCTGCCATCACAGAACTGTAAAATACTTTTGGTAAGACCCCTGACACAACCCTATATCATGACAGACCCTGGTTTTTGGATTTGTTGCTGATAACAGTCTGGATGGTCCTTTTCATCTTTGTTCCAGAGCAGATGGCAGTCAGTTCTTCCAAAAAAGTTCTGGCATACTGATTTGTTTGACCATTTATTTATATTACTCTAAGAAAACTTAAGAAAACCACAACAACAAAAGCAATTTAGTACATTTAGGAAACAATTAATAACATAAATATGATCTTGGGCTGAAACCAAAAGGAGTCAAAAACATTTTCTGCTTCAGTTTTCCTATTACAAAAAAATAGTCAGTTTAATTAAATCCACTCGCCTTTAGCCAGATTAGATTTCACTTACCCTAAAAGCAACTTAAACAAAACATCATTAATATATTTTCCAATTTTAGTGATATTCTTATGTTTCTCATGTCTAGTAACTGAACAGTGTTCATTGTGTATTTATGCATTCTTTAAAAAAGCTAAAATAAACTGAACTAAATCAGCGTCCAAATATGAGGATTGAACACGTATTAGCAGGATACCAGAGCTGTCCAACATAAACACCAAATTGTGAGACAGAAAAATTAAAGCCATAGAAAATACAAGAGCACATGCAGCGGCTGGACATGGCAAATATAAATGGCCATTATTATGAAACTCCCAACAGATTGATAAAAAATATTTTATTCAGCAGTTTCAACTCTTGTGTTCCACTTATATTGTAACGCCACTTTGAGTTTTAAGAGATACATTTAATTGAGGTTCTGACTGTAATCTTTGCTTTTGTCACCAGAGCTGAGGACTCATTCCTGACTGGAATTGCAAAGAGTAATTACAATAATTAGGCCTTACTGGACTGGATCGAATGAAAGTGATTAAAGCAGCTTAGTTTACTTGGGTGGCTGCATCTCCAAATGGCACTGGGAAAATAAAGCTCAGTGTGATAAAAGCCTACTGTTTAAACTCTATTAATCCTTAGTGCCAGCTAACCCTTCTAATATGTCTTGATTTGATCTTAATTTGTATTAGTGTGTGAATGTTTGTTTTATTTAGATGTTATTGCCATTCAATTATTTTGGGATACGTTTCAGAGTATGCTATGGCAGCACCTATAACATTGATATGCAGAGTTCTTTTGAGATCCAAGCTTACTGCTGATCTCCAATGAATGTACAGATCTCACTGTGACACGTGGATGGTTGACAGTGAACAGGTGTTTAGATCCGTAGCAATTGGTGTTTGTTTTGTTTGTTTGTTGTTACATTAACACTCAAGGTTATATTGAAGCCAGTCATATATACAGTGTAGTCAGATCAGAGACAATTTAGTGTAATCAATCAACCCAGGACCTTCTTGCTGTGAGGCAACAGTGTTACCCACTGAGCCACCGTGCCACCCAGCAATTGGTGTGCACTTGCTGAAAGGCGGTGATGGGAATGTATACTGGGTCCTACACTGAACTGTTGTAAAGCACACCACCTGAGACATCAGAGCAGTGAAAATGCAATCTCTGGAGTGCTGAAACATTTCATTTGGCTGTCTGAAAGCAGAAAATGAGAAGAGCAGATGCTGGGAGAATACTATCTGCTTGAACGCATAGTGCCAACTGTAAACTGGTACTGTCTGGTACTGATTGTTATTGTTTTACCTGGGGCCCTTAGTTTTAGTGAAGAAGAATCATATGTCTATTGCATATAATGACATTTAAGAGAACTTTGTGTTGACAGCTTGGCAGATGTAGCACCAGTTTTTTAGATTATTCACTATTTAAGCATGACAAATCCCCTGTACTCAAAACAAGGTCCATAAAGAAATGGTGTGCTGGCCATTTAGTGTACTGCATAGAACCCTGACCTCAACCCCATAAAACATCTCTGGTTTAAGTAAATGCAATCTGTGAGCCAGTAATCATTGTGTATACACTATGCTCCTATTGCCTAGCAAAAGTGAATCCATACAGTCATGTTTCAAAAGCCCAGTACAGTAAACATTGACATTGCAAAGGGTGGAGGAGGCGATGGGAAGAATTCCATATAAATGATTTTAATGTCCATGGTTTTAAAATGAGATATTTAACAAGCACGCATGCATGCCCACATACTTTTGGCTATGTAGTGTATGTACATTTTATTTACTCAGTTGTATATATGTTATGCAAGGCTTATAAGCATACCCATTTTTACTGTGTTTGCTGTGTGTGAAGTGTAATTTACTGCTTGCAATATATACTGTGATAAAGTGCCTCTATATGCTTCCAGATTGACTTTAAAGCCTATTAATCTCACAAAACATTTTCCAGGCAATGTTGGTGGTCCATGGGCTTTGTGCAATGTTATGTTTTAAGGTCTGAAAAAATTAGGCTGAATAGCTTTTTACTGCAGACTTTCACTTCTAGATCTCTGTATTTATTCTTTTATAGAAAGGGGAAAATATTGTTTAGAACTTACATAGCAATTTTAATCACTAAGTCTGCACAAGCTAGCAGAAAATCCAAGTATGAGCCTAGGAAAAAAAATGTAACTGGGTTTCTTAGCATTGCCTTTAGCCTGGGGTTATGCAAGAGCGGGTAGAGCAGAGCACAGCTGCGTTTCAGCATATGCTCTGCTTCATCAATCTGCCTGTTGGAAAGTGTGTGCAAGTCCTCAGTCTCTACTAACTGTGTGCCTTACATAACAGTCAAAGGAGGTGCAAGACAGAGTGCTGTGTGAGGCTGTAGACATCACGTTTCAGCAGTCGTCACTTCATGCCAGCTTTTTTAATCCATCTGGTGCACACTGATCAATCAGGATTCTTCTCATTAAGGTGAAAGGAAGGGGCTGAAATCTACTATTTTGACTATTTAATTAAGCCCCTTATATATACTGTGGTCTGTTCGTAAAGCACTCATGCACCAAGCTTCACCCACTCAGTGTTGTGCAGTATGTAAAAGTGTATGTTGTTATTCGGACTCTTTCACCAACCACCCACACACATACACCCAAGCTCTAGTTTCAACAGAGAACAGCAATATCTTGTTTATCTACTCCCCAAAGCTTTTTTTTGACAGACCTAAATGTTAAAAAAAGTGTTTATGTTCTGATTGCTTTATAAAGCACAGATGCTTACTTCTATAGTGCTTTTTAAAATAGAGCATTGTCTCAAAGCAGCTTTACATGTACAGTGGTGCTTGAAAGTTTGTGAACCCTTTTAAAATTTCTATATTTCTGCATAAATATGACCTAAAACATCATCAGATTTTCACACAAGTCCTAAAAGTAGATAAAGAGAACCCAGTTAAACAAATGAGACAAACATATTATACTTGGTCACTTATTTATTGAGGAAAATGACCCAATATTACATATTAGTGAGTGGCAAAAAGTATGTGAACCTTTGCTTTCAGTATCTGGTGTGACCCCCCCTGTGCAGCAATAACTGTAACTAAACGTTTCCTGTAACTGTTGATCAGTCCTGCACACCGGCTTGGAGGAATTTTAGCCCATTCCTCCATACAGAACAGCTTCAACTCTGGGATGTTGGTGGGTTTCCTCACATTAATTGCTAGTTTCAGGTCCTGCCACAATATTTCGTTTAGATTAAGGTCAGGAATTTGACTTTTCCTCGTACGGGCCACCATTGTGTTGAACTGTCAATGCAGCCCTCTTCTCCCACTCTTGACACACTGATAGCAACACCGCAGAAGAAATGCTAGCACAGGCTTCCAGTATATGTTGTTTCAGATGCTGCACATCTTGTATCTTCACAGCATAGACAATTGCCTTCAGATGATTCCAAAGATAAAAGTCTAAGGGGGTCAGATCGGGAGAGCATTTCTTCTGCGGTGTTGCTATCAGTGTGTCAAGAGTGGGAGAAGAGGGTTGCATTGACAATCCAACACAATGGGCAGCACTCATGAACTCATGAAAAAATAATGTTCCGTTAAAACCAAGAACACCATAGTTTTTCTTGTGAAATTCTCAATACGTTTGATGTGTTACATGACCCTCTTGCCATTGGAAATAATAAAGTTGGATCCAAAATGGCCGCTATGGTCAACACCCATCTTGAAAAGTTTCCCCCCTCTCATATACTAATGTGCCACAAACAGGAAGTTGATATCACCAACCATTCCCATTTTGTTTAGGTGTATCCATATCAATGGCCCACCCTGTATAATCACAAAACACACACAATACAAATGCATGAGTTAATCCAGTAAGTGTCTCCACACAACTCGTGGCCACTTTTTATTGGTACATGGTCCATATTACACAGACACATCCAATTGTTTGTATGTAGCACCTGGTCAAATTATTTTAAATAATTATACATTACACGTTATACAATATACATTATTTTTCCCATCTTTCATACATTTGATTAACTTGTTTTAATGTTTAAAATAACTTTTTGTGAGTTTGTTTTTAAGGTTTTCTAAGGTTTTATGCACAGTTCAGCTGTGTGCTATCTGAATGCACCTTGTTCTGGACAATGGTTTAGTGATAGAAAGCTCTCTTCCATTATTTCTTATTGGACAAATCCTACTTAATTTCTGTTTGTTCAAATCCCACCTACTCTTAGTTAAGTCAGTGTAATATAACGATAAAGGTGATTGGCCCTTTCTGATTGGCCCTCCTGTCTGCTATCTTCTGATTAAATGGAGTGTCACCTCAAACATAAGCAGTCATGTTTATCACATACACTATCACACTGTGACACTATTAAATTACCCCATATTCAAATAATGGGAGTTCCACTGGTGAGGGCCCAGCTGTATAATCAAAAAATCCAAAAAACAACCACAGAGTTCTAAAGATGAACCACAAAGCTTGCACTTACCTTGGCAGCCATGTTGGTTATCATGAGCCAAATATTCAAACAACTGAAATGGTTGGGAACAGTAAAGGTATGTCCTAATTTCATTGTTCAGATTTCCAAATTACAGATGTTATAACCTCCTTTTAAATATGATTTACACTGCATCTTCACTTTTGCTTCAGGTTCTGCGTAGCTTGTGAATGTTTTTTTGGCAAATCTTATGGCAGCTATTTATAGTCTGAAGAAATGTTAAGCAGCATTTGTTCCCTGAACAGTCACATTCAGATTTCCATCTTCACAGACTGTCACAACCCATTTGTTGTAAAAATATAAATAATGGAGACAAAATAATCTGGAATTTGCTCATTAACACCCACTTTTCAACTATGGCTCAGTGCTTACTGGATGTGAATTGGCTCTTTCCAGACTTTTTGCAGTGCAGCAGAAAACACATTATAACACATTTTCCTTCTAAATGACAGCATGTGGGTTAGTTTCAGAATTGTGGGTTAATCCCAGACCACACAGTTACAGGAAAACAGAGCAGCAGAATGGACCGGGGAAGACGATTAAAATGACCATCCTGTCCAACCTTTTTTTTTATATTTATTACAAAAAAAAATTCACATCCTTTAAAATGTTTTAGTGGCACATGACCACATGACCCAACTCAGTGCTGGAAAGTCCATATTTGACTTATGTAAAGAGCCAATAAAAATGCCAAATGCTTGGATAAACCACTGTATTCATTATTATAGTGATTCAAATGTTGAGTGATTTTGAAAGTAAACGATTAAATCAGCTCCCATGTTTCCTTGCTTTTTTTGGATTTTTGCTTATGTTTGTATTTTCCTGCCATATAAAATCAGTTAAACAAATCAGACTAAGTAAACTGTAATTGTAGATAAAACTGAATAGTACTGAAAAAGACTTATTTTTGATATTGCAGGTGTGCATGTTAGTTTGTTCTCACTGGCTGTTACTTTCACCCCCCTACAGTACAGAGTGGCACCTATTGGAGTTGTCATTGTGAATATAAAATATAGAATGGGTATAGAATTAACATTTTACAGTGTTTAGCAGACAGTCTTGTCTAGACTGCCTCACAATTGAGCTGAGAAATTTATGGGCTGAAGGGCCCAGCAATGGCTGCTTAGCAGAGCAGGATCAGACAACCTTCTGATTAGTCGTTCACACAGCCGCCACTGTACTACTCAGCCTCTGGAAAGAGTGAGCCATGATCAATTCGGCTTGGACATGGATGTCCATTTATGTTACTGCAGAATGGGTTTAAACAGGGTTTTATTTTGAACTTTAGACCATATGATCCAGCTAATCAAAGCCTTGTCAGCGTCATCCAAATACAGAGGCAAGAGTTTTAGAGCTAAACTCTGCAGGATTTGGGAGATTCTGTATACAGTATATATGGCACACTTTGTCATATGGGTGTGAATCTGTCACATATACATATATATATATATATATATATATATATATATATATATATATATATATATATATATATGTATAATCGTTTGCAAGCCCATTAATGCCAGAAGGTGTTTCCAAAGCACTGCCCTACAGTGGCGTTTCAGGCTGAAACTGTGTTACAGGGCGTGTTATTTAAGGAATTGTTTACATTGACAAATAGGTCAACTAATTTGACATTCAAACAAGTCGCAAGAATGTGCCACATTAATAACAAAACATGTACTTTGTCATACCACAGTGGACAAAAGTGCTCCATGTGTTATCATCTAACAAATAACACAATGTGTTAGTTGCATATAACTACTTAAATGTACATGTGCTGGCCATTTTGCTGACCAAGCTTAGCAAACCTGCCTAGTAAACAGCAGGTGATGTTACGACTTGAATAAGACTTAATAAAAGACTTCATATCTGTATGTAGCTGACAGCTGTACGTGTCCACATGTAGGGCTCCATGAACTCTGATATACGCAAAGCACACTAATGTGTGTGCCAATTCCGTAAAAGGACAAAATCAGTTTGGACTCTGCCCTTTCCGCTCTGTGCCAGTTACTTGTCTGCTGTGTCTATTTATATTGGCAACAGTGGACTGGCTGATACAGTTTCCTGACGCAGTGATAACATCACGCTGATGACTTCTTTATGTAAGCTCTGGAATTCAAAAGAACTTAATCAAAAGAGAACTACACTGCCATATATTTATCAACACAGGGATTGAGTCAGGCTACTGTGTGCTCAGACATAGAAACACTGTCATCGGTTTTACAACACGCAGGTTCCCAAAGCAACTGCAGGCGTACACAAGAGACAGAAGGCTGTATCTAAAGGCCCCAGATCAGAATGAACATGAAGAACATCATGCAACCGCAACAACATCACCTAAGTATATGCGATTAATAGTCTTTCAAAGTTTTAAGACCTGAAATGCTGTGGTGGACTTTGAATCTCAAACTATATGGGTCCCAACTAAAATCTGATATTTCAAAGTACAGGAGACTTTACAAACCAAGGGTGGAAAGCCTAATCTTTTGAGCATGGGCAAAATTTTAAAAATGTATTACATTTTCCACTTGCTGTTTCTTACATGGTCTGAGAATTTAACTTACTGGTTAATGGTTCATTATAATTTGCAGAAATCTCATATTGTATCTTATTTTTATAAATCAGCACCACTTATTCAATGGGTTCCTCTTGATCTGTTACCAAGGATAAAAAAAAACCTGAAAAAAACTGAAAAATCTATAAAAAGAATGAGAAATTTAATATTACCAGGGCTACCCAAAGGTATACATAACCCTAGATCTACCAACCATAACATTATCCAGGTGAAAACTTTGGTGGGAAATTGTGGCTTGTATGCAATAATAAAATACTATTGATAAAAAATAGTCTTTATTTTTTTATTTATCCATGTACAACAAACTGCTGGTGACAAATATACTGCTAAAAAAAATTAAGGGAACACGGAGTTATATTGTGTTGTTTAAGTGTTTATTTTTTTGAGCAGTATATATAAACCTGGTGTCTTTCGACAGCTCTTTGGTCTTAGCCATGGTTGAGTTTGGAGTCTGACTGTTTGAGGCTGAGGACAGGTGTCTTTTATACAGATAACAAGGTCAAACAGGTGCCATTAATACAGGTAATGGGTGGAGGACAGAAGAGCTTCTTATAGAAGAAGTTACAGGTCTGTGAGAGCCAGAAATATTGCTTGTTGGTGGGGTGACCAAATACTTATTTTCCACCATGATTTACAATTAATTTCTTTAAAAATCTTACAGTGTGATTTCCTGGATTTTTTTTCTCATTTTGTTTCTCATAGCTGAAGTGTACCTATGATGAAAATTACAGACCTCTCTCATCTTTCTAAGTAGGAGAACTTGCACAATCAGTGGCTGACTAAATACTTTTTGTATGTTCCAGGTGGTAGACCATATAAGGGGTGACCTTTAGCCAGATAAATGCACTTGCAGATGAGAGGGACTTTTGCTTAATGTGCATTTCAACCCTAATCAAGCAAAACGGGTAAGGACTATTGAATGTCAAAACATGAAAAACTGAGATGCATGTACAGGACAGTTCAAATCTGACAAACATCTGAACCTCTGGACTAAGGACATATAAAAAAAATTGCACCTGACACCACGGGGAAGCTTTCATTTGTTTTCATTATCTGTTTGAGCTTGTTGACCATTGATTTTCTAATTCAAAGTTCATGGGAGAGGTGACTGTCAGGACTTGCAGTGCGTATTTGTGTGTTTGAGGGAACAGTTATTACCACAGTGTCAGCATGGAGTATTCACTCAATTTTGTCACAGGAATCGTGCCTGATGCCATTAAAGTGGCGATATATTATGCATGATAAAGTATAAACAAGTGCAGTTGGTACAATCGAACCAGGCCTAAAATATTGTCATTCAATCTGTTGGCCAATATGCGGGCCAAATGATCAACATTCTCAGGAACCAAACAGAAATTAACAAATCATATATAGAGTACTGAAGTTTAGAATTATGAAGAATTAAGAATTAAAAAATGTTTTGCTCTTCTAAGAGCTCTGCTCTTCTCTTGCTTCTTCTAGCTGTCAGTTTGTAAAGATTTTCAAGCCATGACTTATGGTGCTCTGCCCACACTAGCTTTATTTTATTGGCCTTACTCTGAAGCTTATCTCATCAAAGCTTGTTACAGTTCTACTCTCTGCCAGTCATCCACCATCCAATGCCCATTTAGCATTTCCTTATTTTCCAGTTTAAATCATGCTTTGTCTTTGTAACTTGGTATGTATAATTTATGGAGGCACCAACTGCAGAACTGTTTCTCAGACTGAAGACTGATTTTCTTGTGCAGTTGTACAAATGGTCCTTCAGCTGGTATGTCTACCTTAGTTAGATCTAGGTTCCCCCTCTTCTTTGAACACAGCAGTGACCCCTGTATGAAATGTTATGACAATCTCTGATGTATACACACACACACACACACACACACACAGTGGTACCTTGGTCTCAACCATCTTGGAACTCATCAAATTCGGTTCTTAATGCATTTAGACTAGAAAAATGTGTACTCGGCGCACTTGCTTAAACTTGTATGAGCCGAGCCATGCAACTCGTTCCAGTTGATTAACTTGATTAACGATTCATGATTCACGATTCAGTACACAGTGATTCAATCTCACAATTGCTGGTTCTCAGAGAAGATCTCAGCTATTTTTATTGTGTTTTTCTTTATTTTTACATCTACAGTACTATATTATTAGTGCGAATAAGTCCCCATGGGTCCTAAAATGGTTGATGATTACAACCAACCCAAAGGAAATGAAGGACTGAGTCCTCCAGATCACTTTCAGGCTGAGCAGTTAGTATTCGCAGTTATCGCCCTTAGGTCACCAATAGAGTAAGTGTTTTGCTTTTACTTTTCACTTTCAATCTATTACTCAGTAAATTACATGAGGTTTTCAACACTATATTATAAAATTAGCTTTGTTTTAAACAATAAGGTCGGCTTTGCTCTGATAGAGTACAGACTATATTAAACTCATCGGTTCATGATCCATTTAAGCTATGATTAATTTTTCTGAACATATCCCCATCGTAAATAAGGGAGCACCTGTACAGTACAACTCCATTAATGCATATAATGCCTTATACAGTGTGGATTTTCTGGGGGCCTGGAATTGATTAATTCAATTTACATTATTCCTTATGGGGAAATGTTCTCAGTACTCGCCCCTTTCGGTTATCAACAAGCCTTCTGGAATTAATTAACATTGAGAACCAGGTACCATTTCGAGTGTGTGTGTGTGTGTGTAGGGTTATATATATACACAATATATATACATAATATATATACATTATTATAGATATATATATATAGATAGATAGATAGATAGATAGATAGTATATCTACAGTATATGTAACAGCATCTTACAGTTTTTCTCAGGATGCTAAATGTGTGATTTTCCATTTGGCACACATCTGCACCCAGCAGGTTTGACTCTTTTGGACAGGGCTTGACCCATTTCATCCCAGGGGTAAGCCTGGGAAAAATTTTACATCTTGCACCTCCTGCATCAGATCCTGCTCGGACACAGCCTTTATCAGCCTGCATGCACCCCTCTGTTCAACGGCTCCCTCATCTGTTTATTTTCCTGTGACTGCTGTCGCTGTGGTGATGGTGGTGAGAAGTCTTTATGTAAATAGTGAGAGAGGCAGGGTGCTGGAAACAGAGGAGAATTGAGTCAGCATTCATTGAGTCATCTTGGCCTGATGCGACTCACTTTAACTGGGCTTTACGTCTGTGCAGTGTGAATAATGACTATCACATGCCTAAATCAGACCCTGTTCCTTTGGGAAAACATATTCACTTATAAGTGCTGAGTTTTTGTTGAGGACTCTTTGTTTGTTTTCTTGTCTTCTTTAGCTGCTTTCACATTAAGCTATAAATACTTGTGTCTGTACTGAGGATTATTTCTTGGCTAAATTGGGATAGGTCCTAATCCTCACACATTCTTTCCAACCTATGGATCACTTGCTCAGTTCAGACATCATGTATGCTATGTGCAATATTGCACTCGCTTATTTTCCATGCCTCACTTATGTTCCATTTCAATTCCATAACTGGTAGCACAAGGTGAAAGGCAGGAACAATCAGTAAACAGGGTGCAAGTCCATGTTGTCCATGACTACTGTAGCGTATCAGTCCTCTCCCACCTAACCCTAACCTTAACCTCAGGAAACCTTATATTGTTTTTTTGTTTTTTATTTTTAAAAAGTTGCATTTTTTTAATTAAAAACAAACAAATGAACAATCTTGGCATAAGCAAAATGTCCCCCACAAGGTAAAGAATTGCCAGATTAACCTTGTGGGGACATTTGGTCATATAAACTTGCTCTACTCACACACATACACTCACAAAAACTGGGACACTTTATTGATTCCACTTGACCTAACACATGTCTTTGGAATGTGGGAGGAAACTGGAGCACCTTGCATGCAGACACAGACAGACTACAAACTACACTCAGGCAGAGGCTGGGCTAGGGCTCACCTCCTGGGCTAGGACAGTTTAGTGGTTTATGATGTAGTCACTTGTGTAACTGTGTAACTGTAGTCCTTGTACAATATATGAAGAAGAGATTCCATTGTTGGGAGGATCAATTCGTTATGAAACCTGAAATAGAATATATGACAAGATGACCTAATAAAATGGCCAAATAATGTTAACACCAAATTACAGAGAGGTTACGGGCATTCGCAAGCAAACCTCAGAACACTAATATTAGGTGAACCAGACAATGGGTATCAAGTTCGAAACCAATATTCGTGCTTACCCAAATGTACTGAAATCCTCAAGCCATGGAGAATATCGAAAGAGCCCTTTGACTAGGTCAGAGACTAAACCAAGTCACTTGCTATTTAAAGGGGCAAGACACAACAAGGCACTGTGCCAAGGACAGAGTAGCTTAATGCAGGGAAAGTCTGCTGATAGATGATCCTAATTCCTTTTTGGGGAGCAAAACAACATAGGTCTTTAGTCAGAGCATAAACATACTACTCCCTGTGGGATCTGGAGACACTGTTTGGTACGTTTATGGTACAGTGCTAATGGGCTGACTGCACACAGAGCCATTTTTAACATGCCAGCATTATCGGAGCATTTGATCACTGCATTGTTAGTTGTTACTTTAATGTATTTTCCTGCTGTTGGCACAACTATTAATACAGCCAAATGTACCAGCAGCTACAGACCATTGTCTCAGATAAAGAATAGCAGGAATGATGTTTATGGAAAAATGCATTTGTTTGGCCTCTCCAAATGCAACAGCTGGACTCAAATGGAAAGCTGGGGGAAAAATTACCAACTATACATTATTTATTATATTTTGTCGTGAACACCATTCCTAATTAATAGATCGGGATCATGTCTGTTGCTTGCATTGTATGGACTTGTGGTCTTAGGAAAAATGTGTCATCAGTTCACATAACAAAAGCAGGTGTGTACATGCTCAGCCTCAAACAGTGATGAAGTCCTATGGGTTGGTCAGACACTCTTAACCACACTGAAGCACACACCCACGTTTCCTGACAACACAAAAGAGCCGTGAGCGACATGTGTACGGATGGAAAACCATCCCTGAAAAACTAACACAACATAATGAAACATGCAAAGACCGCAAAAGAAGCTTACTCATGCAGTGTCACTACGCAAGATAGATAAATTGACCCCTTTATTTCCTACATACTTGCTTCCTTATTGTGTTTAGTTGGAATCCAACAGACTTAATTGATATATGACATTTCATCGAAAAAAGGAAGCTGAGCAATTAAAATCTTATCTATTTACTACCCATTTTATGAGATGTATTTAATGCCTTAATAATGCGTGAGTTTGTCACGTTCCAAATGGCATGTTGCCTCCACCCAACTGTTTTTCAGTGGTTAATTATAAGGTAAAGCACGCATTGCAACACAGATTTGGACATCAAGCTTCATGAATTTATGCACGTGCTTTTATTTACGGCAGAAAACAGTTTTGTTTGGTTGTTTATTTATTTATTTAAGGTCGGATCAGCATCAGTGGCTATTCACAACAGGAGCAATTTTACATTTACATTTACATTTACATTTACAGCATTTAGCAGACGCCCTTATCCAGAGCGACTTACAATTGATACAATCTTACAATCCAAGCAGTTGTGGGTTAAGGGCCTTGCTCAAGAACCCAACAGTGGAAGCTTGGCAGAGGTGGGATTTGAACCCTCGACCTTCTGGTCCAGAGTCCAGTACTTTAACCGCTAGGCTACCACAGTCCCTTTTAAATATACAATACTACTCAGACACATTCATACTGGGCAAATTTAGAGCACCCAGTTAACCTAAGGCATGGAATGTGGGAGGAAACCAGAATACCCGGAGTAAACCCACACAGGGAGGACATGAAAACACACGGGCGGAGTCCAAGGTCAGGATCGAAACCAGGGATCTATAGAGCTGTGAGGCGACCAGGCTGAGTGCTTGCGCCACTGTGCCGCCCACAACAGAAAACAGTTCTCGGAAGTAACATGAATAGAGGCATTTTGCATGAAATACACTGGTACCTATATGCAATACCGAAAATGACAAGTACCAAGCAAATTTTTCCAACAAGAAATAATGTAAATTGAATGAATCCATTCCAGACCCCCAGAAAATCCACACTGTATGAGCCAGTATATACGTTAATGGAGTTGTATTGTACAGGTGCTCCCTGATTTATCATGGGGTTACGTTCCGACAAATAAATGAATAAAAAAAAAAACAACTACCTATTATGAACTGAGGAGTTTAATATAGTCTATAAGCCAACCTTATTACTTAAAACACTTATACAATAACCTAAAGTTGGCCAACATCATTCACACAAAGTTGTTACAAAAACTCATATATCGTATTTTTCGGACCATAAGGCGCACTTAAAATCCTTTAATTTTCTCAAAAATCGACAGTGCGCCTTAAAATGCGGTGCGTCTAATGTATGAATTAATTCTGGTTGAGCTTTCTGACCTAGAACCGAGTGTAGATGGTACATGGCGCTCATAAATCTGTCGAAATGTTTTAGCACGGTCTTGGTAACTTACGAAGCTTACGGCAACCGTAGTGCACAGCATAGCGGAGTAATACGGTATGTGCTTCAGCATTAGGGTGTGTGCATTCATTCATTCATTTTCGAAGCGGATTTCAAACTCAACGCTATTGGTCACGCAGTACAACATGGACATAGAGCAGCTGCGAGAGAATTCAACATTAACGAATCAATGGTATGGAAGTGGAGGAAGCAAGAAGACGCCCTGCGCCAGGTAAAGACCAAACTGAGCTTCCGACGAAACTTAAGAGTTTTGTTTCATTTCATTTCATTTTCATGCGCTTTATGTATGAAAGTATACCCGTTAGCAGCCGATCGTTGATATTGCGCCTTATAACCCGGTGTGCTTTACAGCCCAAAAAATACAGTAATTTAGTGAGTAATGGATTGAAAGTGAAAAGTAAAAGCAAAACACTTACTCTATTGGTAAACTCGGGGCACTAGACGCTAAGCTAACTGCTCAGCCTCAAAGTGATCCAGAGGACTCAGTTCCTGGTTCCTTTTGGTTAGCTGTAATCATCAACCTTTTTAGGACCCATGGGGACCGATTTGTACCAAGAATACAGTACTGTAGATTAGTGATGTGTCGGTCGCGACCGATCCGGCTCTAAGAGTCGGCTCTTTGAAATGAACGACGGGAGCCGGTTCCTGATTGTGAGCCGGTTTATATATTTTTTTATTTATTGTACATTCCGACACATTGCTGCTTATTGCACTTCTGCTTAGATGCTAAACTACATTTAGTTGCGTTACATTTAGTTGCATTACATGTGTAATGACAATAAAGTTGAATCTAATCTTATATATATTATATATATATATTATATATATATATATATATATATATATATATATATGAATCAGTTGACTCTAATCTTACTATATATTATATATATATATTATCTATATATATATATATATATTATAATATATATATCTATATATTATATATATATATATATATATATGCTGCTTTTTTTTTTCTGGACATTTTTATTTATATTTTGTTGAGTGATGTCTTGTTTCCCTGTATATAGTATATTACAAATAATACACATAATCAGAGACCTGAGACCAGATTGGACCTGTAATTGAGATGGGTGTTTGTTTTTGTATTTTATAATTTATTTTATTGTGTCCCATTGTGAGTATATAAATAAAAACCATATTAATAATAACAAACATTGGATATTATGTGTTTTTACATTAGTAATTCATTTTACACATAATTTGGTAATAAATTAAGCTACAAAAAATCTAAAGAGCCACTTGGGAGCCGAAAGAGCCGGCTCTTTTTAGTGAGCCGAACCAAAAGAACCGGCTCTCTGAAAAGAGTCGGAATTCCCATCACTACTGTAGATGTAAAAATAAAGAAAAACATGATAAACAGTGGAGATATTCCTGCAGCGAGAGCTATTGTGAGACTGAATCACTTCATACTGAATCGTGAATCGAGTTTCAATTGGACCAAGTCGCGTGGCTTGACCATGCATGTTTAAGCAATTGTGTTGGGTACCGAGCAAACGACGAGAACCGGGACACATTTTTCTAGTCAAAATGTGTCGAGAACCGAATTTGATGAGTTCCGAGATGGTCGAGAACCGAGGTACCACTATATTGGTGTTTCCAAACAATGTCACATACTGTAGCAGAAATGCTGATTTCTACCTAAGAAAAAACTCAGATAACAGACAGTTCTGTGGCAAATATGGCTCAGTTGTGGCTTAGTTATGGCAATGGCAAGTGCATTGTGACAACTGTTTCCAGCCAAAATATAGTTAATCATGCCATTCAGACTCTGGGCCGCATGTGGCAGACTTCTGCCATTCGTAACAGTTGTGCAGCATTTAGGGCCAAATGTGGCAGGTCAGGTGCCCTTCTGTCTGTGTACTGTCAGGCAGAATAAGTTGAACTAATTGAAGTCATTACACACCAGTATGTAGGCCAGGGCAAAAGGCACAGTAAGTGTGGGCCACTTGCTATCAGGGAACGATGCTTGCTTGTTCATGTTGGTATGAAGTCTGTGTGTTTACTCTGCTGTGACAGCTTATTAAAGGAGTAAAACTTGCTGAGGCATTGTAAGTCAACCAACATTAATTAGCTTTCCACTGGACACAGACTGTCTGAAAATTCAGGGACAGCCTCGCCTCAGATGGCATTTTGTCTCTAATGTGGCAGCTAAACTAACAATATAGCCATTGACTACATAAATGTACTCTCTCAGAAATATAAACTCATTTAAAAACCCTTGTTAAGACTCCATATGAAGAATGCAAGAGATAAAAGATTCGCAGTTCTCTACTAGTATGGGTGGGTGGGCAGCAGGCTTATGGGATTACATTTTTCGATGGCTTGCTTTCTTCCTATAGCTCATAATCATTGTGAAATCATAGCTTGTGAAGCTGCATGCTTTTCCATAGTGCATATAACCACAGACCAGTGTGTTTTCTAGTATACACCACTCCGTGACTCAGTCAGAAGGAATTCATTCAAGTTGGGTACAGTCACTGTAATAAACAGCTCAATTCATCTCAGTTCTGCTCATGTCCTAACATAGGCATGAATGTTTATCTGCTTTTATCAGGTAAGATTTTTACATTGATTTTTATTGCAATTGACCTTTGTACCAATCTTGATAGACCATATAAAATTTGATGCAATGCCAAAAATAAAAATGAAATGACCTGCAACGTGTCAATGCTTGTGGTAGGTGTGTAAAAGAGACTACACATTGCCTAATGGACTGAAACTTCTATAGTCTGTCTCAGTGGGGTCTGTCTCAGTGGGGTCTGTCTCAGTGGACAGCACTGAGACAAATAAACACATGTGCAGGCAGTTTGTTGCTAATAGCCTATGCTGTGTTCACTCACTTGTGAAACAGGCTCATTCACAGCTTTGCAACACTCTACAGAGGAAGACATCCAACCTGGCTCCATTTACTTTTCCACCCACCATTTTTCAGCTGCTAAGACATTGTTGCGTGCCTTTGTTTATTACTAAAACTGGTTGAAACTGGGTGATGCCATGTACAGTTTAGCATTGCTAAACACTGTTTTCAGGCCTGTTGTGACTGATCTGAAAGAATTTGGTGCGTCATAAAGCATTTTGCAAGGTGAGTTTTATACCACAACTTACTACAGCACACGCAACCACAGTTGTCACCGACAACCAGTAGCAACAGCGTGTGTACACGAGAGCACATGAGCAAGCATGTCCTAAAATCACATTGTTTGCTAGCACCTTGTGGAAAACACTTTCACTTTCTGTTTCCCATAAATGCAGGGATTTTGCAGAAACAGGGAATTCACTTTGTTGTTAAATATTAGTTCACCTAAGGCTGCTGTGATAGTGTGGGAAATCCCATGAGGAACATACGCTACATTCTAAATGCACAGTGTTGTGTTGCTTTACTGAGATGGGACTGGCTCTAGATAGCAGGCCCTGGTTGAGGTTTTACTTAATCACACCCATACACACAGTTTTATATATATATATCCACACACACACACACACACACACACACACACACACACACACACATATATATATATATATATATACACACACACATATATACATATACATACACATAAATCTATAATGATCCTTCAATATTACACACATCATTACAAAATTATTATATTTAATCATTTATCATTTATCAGTTATGCTTTGTATTCTTCTGTTACCAATAACTGAATAACCCATCAAATATTTAATTGGATATTACAGGTTTTCTAATATTATATTTTTATTATGCTTTCTATACTATCATATTTCTATGATACAATACACTCACTAGACACTATATTAGGTGTAGTAGCGAATTAGACCCCTTTTTTGCCTTAAGAACTGTCTTAATTTTTCATAGTATCGATTCAACAAGGTGCTGGAAACATTGCTTAAAGATTTTGGTCTAAATTAACATGCTAGCCTCACACAGTTCCTGCAGATTTCTTGACTGCGCATCCATGATGCCCGTCTCCCAGTCCAACACATCCCAAAGGTGCCTTATTAGACTGAGATCTGGTGACTGTATAGTTCAGTGAACACAGTGAGCACAGTGTACATTGCCATATTTAAGAAACCAATTTGAGCTGATTTGGGCTCTGTGACACCATGGCGGGGAAAAAAATTCTTAACAATAGTAACGCTTCGATCTGTTTTGTGAGTGTTCTAACGATGTCTTTAGGTGACACATGTTTTCCTTACAACGGAGCTTTAAGATTTGTTGCAAAATAATTTCAGTTGAATTCACATTAAGTAATGACATTCCTGATTTTCAACGGTAATAACATTTTCAAGCTAGTGAAGATTCTGCTGAATTTTGACATTTACATTTTTTACAGCATTTAGCAGACGTCCTTATCCAGAGCGACTTCCAATTGATACAGTCTTACAATCCAAGCAATTGTGGGTTAAGGGACCCAACAGTGGCAGCTTGGCAGAGGTGGGATTTGAACCCTGACCTTCTGAATCTTCTGGGCCATAGTCCAGTACCATTACCACTAGGCTACCACAGTCCCACTCAACTAGTTGACTCACATCAACTAGCAGAATATCTGCTTTGCTGCATTCAGCTCTTAAGCAGAAATGGCTTTAGCATGCCAGCAACGGACTCATACAGGGTTTGAAGCATGGATGCCTACATTCTTTAAGTTTACAAAATTTTCTGACATGTAGCACTTGATTTAGTATGCTAAATTAATTTTGAAATTTGCAATTGTCGATACAAAGCCTTCAAACCCAAAACTAATTACAAAAGTTAATAACTTTTGAATAAGCATTTGAACTGACAAATTTAAAACAGGAGTAACTCTCAAATTGTGTCTCAAACTATATAAAGCAATAAAAGAATACAGTTCTTTTCACAATGTTCTGGTAACTTTAAATAAAATTGCCACTAGAGCAGGTGCTGTTCGTAGCAATCTACCCTGTCAATATTAATGTTTTGTATTTTAACCTACATTATCACTCAGTCAGCCACGCTGTGATCTGGCTTCAAAATGAGATTATACTCAAAATGTCCAAGAACTTGGTCCACCTCACCCTCACAGTATTTCTTAATATTCATTTTTAGGATTTTCTCTTTATTTTGCAACGCATTTGGTA
Organism: Ancistrus triradiatus; assembly: GCA_025084515.1. Classification (NCBI taxonomy): domain Eukaryota; kingdom Metazoa; phylum Chordata; class Actinopteri; order Siluriformes; family Loricariidae; genus Ancistrus; species Ancistrus triradiatus. Next base: position 284,300 of record JAJAGP010000423.1, on the reverse strand, counting down.
TATCCTCTGCTTTAACTCCTTCCAAAATAATGAGTATCTTTTTATATTCATTCTTCTGTCTACTTAATAAATTAATTTCTTTGTCCTACAACAAAGTAGGTCCATTTTCCACTTCCATGAGATTTAAGAAAGTCTCTTTCTGGGTTTACTGCAGCTCACAGCACACGCTTGTGTTGTGTGTACACTATCAACTTACTGTAACAGACTCACATTTCATTCACATGGACTCAAGCCTCAACTTCGGCAGTGCCCAACTGAACGTTGCCATAATTAGCTGCGGCATGAAAGTGGCTTAAAAAGCCAAGTCATGGTTAAAATGCAAACTCCTATAACAATAGAGAGCTTTTTTCATTGCCATTACTAGTCTGAACTTGGTCTCACCCTGTTTCTCAAAGAGATGGGCAAGCTTTGTGTCTGACTGCAGCTTTAGTGTTTAAGTGTTTGAGATTAAGTGTTAACCTGAACATACTGTGCAAGAAGCATTATAAGGACATCACAAAAACATCACATTATACTATTTCATTGTTCTTTGCACTAATATGATTTATGTAAGGCTAAAGTGTGACCTTCTGATTGTTAGGCTACTTTTTAACCAAGATCAATCCCAATGACGTTCTAAATCCAGTTTAAGAGTCATGTGAAAGGTTGTTAATGGTAAGCGTGTTGAATCAGTATGCAGGCATATATGAGACTGCTGTGTGATTTCTTTCTGACTATGAAGGACCGTTCTGGCTTTCCCCCCCAAATTCTTTTGTTACCATTCCATTAATACCAGTTCCACAAGAAACGTAGGAGACAGTCCTTCTCAATGCCAGTTTTGTTATTCTCTAATAATGGTGTGCCATTCTTGTTTCACCCTGCCATTGTTGTGCAACTGACAAGCAAAAAGAAAAGATTAAGATACTCGGGTTTCACATTAAACTTTTGCATAAGGCGTAATCACACACCATCTGACACTTAGATGAGCCTAGAAAACAAAAACAGCATTTCAGGACAGGGCAGCTGCCAACACCCTCAGTGTACATGTCTGGTAAAATAGAATACATTGAAGAAGTTTGAGTTAATATGCTTGTTCAGACAAATCAATAGCTTCTACTGATTAGTAGTTAAGCCTCTTGGACACTGATAAGGTTGGTCTAAGTTCAAAGTCTAGCTTTGACGTGCTTCCAATTTTTTGGGCCTGAAGTGTCAGTTGTTCAGCTAGATTGTAAGACACTTAGCATAAGTTTGATAAATGACTGAACTGATTCATATTAGCTTTGGATAAATATCTCTTGAGTTGTGGAGATCAGAACTTCCAAGAAATGATCTTCGAACACACCAGTTTAAGGTTTTGCCCTTCAGTTCTGTGAGAAAATCTTGATCACAGTCAAGCATTAACCCAAGTCAGCAGCTGTCAGGATGTATAATGAAGAGCAAAGTAGGTGTTGAGCCTCGGCATTGTGCTGGGAAATCCATTAGAGGTCAAGAGAATAATTCATCACCAGTGTTTCCTCTTATAAACGGATGGCATGCACATCAACATGACTCCAGGGAGCTAATGTTACAAAGTCACCCAGCGGTGATAGTGGCTGAGATTTAGTCCAGTCTGGTATAAACAAGGAAGCTTCAATCACACAGTGAGGGTTTGTCCTTTAAAGAAGATCACAGGATGCTGAGCCTCTGTAATACCAGACTACATTTGGACACTAACAAGAGTTGCATGCTCAGCATGTCAAGACCTGAAAAGCATGTGAGACCTTGGAAAATCAAGGGGATTTTCAACCAAAATAGTAAAAGCAAAACTATTCAGAGATAAAAATCACTTTCAGTATCAATGTGCTGGCTGCTTGTAGTGTAGTGTTACATTTAACACCTGACCTAAATGTAGTGACTACGTGGGACTGTGGTAGCCTAATGGATAAGGTACTGGACTATGGACCAAAAGGTCCAGGGTTCAAATCCCACCTCTGCCAAGCTGCCACTGTAGGGTCCTTGAGCAAGACCCTTAACCCCCAATTGCTTGGATTGTAAGACTGTATAACTTGTAAGTCGCTCTGGATAAGGGTCTGCTAAATGCTGTAAATGTAAATGTACAACATATCACAAAATTATCTGCGGCATTAAGATGCTTCAACCTCTTGTTGAACTGGAAAGTGGGGATAATATGCATCATTAACATAAAGTTTCGACACACAGGCAACACTATCCCAGCCCTCTGATTAAAGAGTAGGGCAAACTTGCATCATGTTTGCTGAATGATGACAATATTACCATATTTGGTTTGAAAGGTGTGTCCTACTGGATTAATCCAGTTTAGTATTGTGGGCGGATAGAAAACTCTATACCCCATATGCAAAGCAATGACTCATGCAGCTTCTACTTCCTGCCAACTGCTGTACTCTGAGAGTCACAACTCCGAGCCAGTGGTACATTTAGTAACTATACACATGATATTCTGTAGGAGGGCATTTATGTAAACAGTTGGTTGCCTAAGAGGTGTGTAGTATCACCACCATATGCTAGAATGTGTGTGGGGCACTCTCAGGCCTTTCATCAGTGCTGCCTCTTCTATAAAGCCCATCTCAAAGACGTAATCAGTGGCTCCACCTTGTCTCCTAACACTGATGCTGAGGAGGTCATGAGTGATTCCACTTCTAACCCACAGTTAATCAAAAAACCAGAATGGGCCATCTGAACTACAACCCCTAATCAGAAAATGTTGGACGGTATAGAAAATGTAAATTTAAAATATATGCAGTGTTTCTTACATTTACTTTGACTTTTATTTAATTGCAGACAGTATGAACCCAATATATTTCTGGTCATTTCATTTGTTAACAGACATCCATTTCAGGCCTGTGACACATTTCACTTGGGACAGGGACTATTTAGGGCTAGGACTGAAGTAAAAAAACTAAATGGTTTGGTGCACACGGCATCAATTTCCTCCAAAAAAAGACTGGTCACAAAATACTGATCAGTCTGATGACAATACACATTTCCACTTGTGATGATCCATCCCAGATGCCTTAGAGCCCAGAGAAGCCTTTGCTGCTTCTGGAAATGGTTAACATAAGGCTTTGTTTTTGCACAGTAAATATTTAAGTGGCATTTGTGAATGTAATTCTGTATTGTAGTGCTTGATAAAGGTTTGCCAAAGTAATCCCTTGCCAATGTGGTTCTATCAGCAATTGATGAATGACGTTACTTGATGCAGTGCTGACTGAGAGATTGGAGAACACGGGTCTTCAGTTTAGGCTTGCATCCTTGCTCTTTAGACATGGAAACTCCTCCAGATCCCTTGAATTGTTAAATGATATTATGCACTACAGAGGGAGAAATATGCAAATCCCTTCTAATCTTTCTTTGAGGAACAATGTTTTTAAATATTTCAATCATTTTCTCACACATTTGTTGACAAACTCTAGATCCTCTGCCCTCTAGCTCCTCAAAGACTCAGCCTTCCATGGATAATGCTTTTGTATTAAATCATGATTAAAATCACTTGTTGACATCATTTGTATGAAATCACAAAATTATTTAGCTTTTTTTATTCATTACTAGCCCTAAATTTCCCCGTCCCAACTTTTTTGGAATGTGTTGCAGGCTTGAAAATGTTGGAATGGGTTTTTATTAACAAATAAAATGAAGCTGACCAGAAAAAATATGACATAGCTTGAGAACATACTGTCTGCAATAAAATAGAAGTCAAAGTAATTGTGAGACACACTACATTTTATAGCATTTTCCATACTGTTCCAACTATTTCTGATTCGGGGTTGTAAAAAGCAATGCAACCTAAGCTCACACCTATTAACGCTGCATAGTTATAGTCAATAGGCAACCAAGAATGCCTTTTACAGTTTTAGTGGTGTTCTGACGCACTCTTCTAAAGCATAAATCAGGCTAAACATTGATCCTGAGGACTGTTTGCATAACAGTCTCTTAATAGCTATCCAGATGATGTCAGCAACATCCATCCTGAGAAGTTTTGACTGCAGAATCTCTCAACAATCATCCACTATTATTGTTGTTATACTGACACAACCCCATGACTCGAGGAACTCTGAAGACTCTAAAGAAGAAGAAGGCACCTGCCGAGGAGAACACAGAAACAGACAGGATTTACAAGCTGGAATGGATTTTACAAGCTGGATGCTGGATTTAACACAGGTCGGGACTGGTCAAGGGATGCTACTACAAAACTGACTGGCAATGAAATTTAAATGTCCCCTGGACAGCACGAGGTTAACCACAGGGAAGAACCAGCATTGGGAACCACTGCCCTACCAACTGAGCCACTTTGGTTCATAACAAGTCTCTGATGAGGCGAGGTTTGTCTGTTGTGTTTTGAGTCTAATGAGATCTCCCATCTGGGGCATGAGGGTGAAGTGTCCATTTGCGGTTGTATCATGCGTTCCTCCTCAGGGGGCTACTTCACTGCCAGTTGGTTTCGTAGTAGGGTTCTGTCCTGGCCCTCATTGAATCCTGATCCCATTTACATTTACAGCATTTAGCAGACATGGAAACTCCTCCAGATCCCTTGAATTGTAATACAATTGAATTGTATTGAATTGTCCCTTGAATTGTTTTATCCAGAGCGACTTACAATTGGTACAGTCTTACAATCCAAGCAATTGTGGGTTAAGGGTCTTGCTCAAGGACCCAACAGTGGCAGCTTGGCAGAGGTGGGATTTGAACCCTCGACCTTCTGGTCCAGAGTCCAGTACCTTAACCACTAGGCCTCGACTTTCTGGTCCAGAGTCCAGTAGGCTACCACAGATCCCATCCTGTGTCTGCATTGTCTGTCTGTGTCTCTGTGTTTCACCAGGAGATTCACCCTTCCTTCAAGTTTCGGTGTTCCTCGAGTCATGGGGGCAGGGTCAGTATAGAGCGCCTGACCAGGAGTGCCCCCACATTACTAATATTTTCTTTTAGAGAACATGGAGGTTGTGGTGAATTCCAGTGAATAGTTCAATCAGTGGAATTCAAAGTAAATAATTTAATACTCATATTTCAAATACCGGTAAGCATTGTCATTTCTGCAATTATTTATAGAGAACTTATTGGAGATGCAGTATTGTTAACCGAGCATTTCTTTGTGTAATTACTGTAAATATTGTTTTATGAGCTGAAGTTAATGTTGTTATTAGAGGTAGCTTTTTAGAGGTAACCAAAATATTGACATATTGACATATATTCCAAAATATGGACATTGACCAGCTGCATGGATAGCTAAAAAAGGTAGAATACCTTTGGTCTAAAGCAGCACATTGTCAGACAGCCCCTGAGTCACTGTAGGAAGCAAGCCAGACTTCAAGACTGACTCTCTTTTGGTTAAAAATAGCCACTGTCCACTGTGCACTGACGTGGTGGAGAATATAGAAGAAGTCATACACATGCAGCCCTACAGATAAATGAACAATGTTTCTCATCTGTTCAATCACCTGGGACACAGCAATGGCCAATATTTAAATTAATTTAAATATTGTTATAAAACATTGTTTTCATTTCCATGCAGAAATTGATTTGCTTGGTCTTTAGAGCTTTGGTTCTTCATTTGAAATATTACCTCCACACATAGCATGCTGGGTCAAAGCCTCAACCACAGTTTATTCATCTCATCTCTGCAGAATCCAACTTACTCAAATAACGCAAATCTGAAATTGTCTAGCTGCTGATGCTGAGCTTTCCCACATGCAGATATGGCACTCTAAACACAAGGATTGGTCAAAACTGTCATAATATGCACAGACCTATTGGGAACTCACTTGAATTAATATGAAGATACAGTAGGCCTATAGCATCGAGGGCCCATGGGATGGCTATTTTTGTAGACAGTATAAGTTCTTTAATATAAGCCCTGATTAAAGTCAATAACCAAGTTCATCCAGGTATAATCCCCTAACAGTTTGTTTGGCGTGGTCATGGCAAAGCAGTGTGTTATCTCTGTCAACTAGGACATGGTTTCCATGGTGATGTGCTGTGGCTGTACACAAAGACAAGAGGAAGTGGAGGAGGAAGTGGCTCAGTACAGATGACGCATGCATGTGGGGGCTCTTGTGGATCTATACACTGTCTGTCTGCATGCACAGGCAAATAAGGTTGGATTCTTAGATCTGAAACCAAAACAGTTTACATGTTCTTAGCGGGAGCTGGTTTGTTTGAAAATGATAAAATGATTCAAAAAAATAGGGTCATGAGTTTCTAGAATGGACCATGTGTGACATCTAAAGCCTCTTCTCATGTAAGCACTGGAGATCATAAGTTGGAGAATCTGATTGGTTCTTGCATTTGTCATACCACTGCTTTACACACCCATTTTGGGAGAACCACAAATAAGGGTATTATGTCATGCATCCTCCATATTGTGCATATATGGCAAATTTGTTCATTTTCCCCACCTACTTACAATGCCCTCCTTCACACTTTCCCTGGGCAGATCAAGGCTAAACAGGTAGGTTGTGAGGCATCTAAATTTGGACAACATATGAAACAATTTTCTGTTTTTACTCATGACTCACTTGCCAACTTTATTTACCCAAAAAAACCCTCAACCAAGCAGCAGAAAGAGTGGGGGGGTGACATCATGACTTAAAAATATATTGTCATAAGCACAAGTAATAAGTGAATTTTAAAAAGTACTTTGAATATTTGCAAGGTGAGCATTTTCTGATTGTGTAATAGTCAGTTTGGTGATAATCTTTTTTGCTGGAGCTCTACATAAACAACTGGCCAAGCAAAAACCAGCTAGATCTGGTTTTTCCTGGCCCGCCTAGTTGAGTGAAACTGAAATCGGTGCACTGCCTCTGTGAGTCAGAGCGCTGTTACCAAGGCTTTTGTTTCTCAATGAGAAAAACATGCATGGCATAGAGGAGAGGAGTGTCTGTTTTTGTGTTTGAGGACTTGCTCAAAGAGGGAATCCCTAATCATGGAAAGGCTTAGTCATGTCTCGCACTTTCAGTGAAAACTTGGCTCTCTTCCAACTTGCTCTCACGTATCCAAGACAAAAATACACACAGTATTGTTGTGCACTTCTTCTATCACTGCATATATACTGAGTGAAAGACATGAATTAATAAATTAAGCTCAAATTCAGCTCCTTTATACGGAACCAGAAGCTGAGTCTAGCCTCCAAGCAACCAGAGGTGACTATCTCTAGGAAAAACTCCCTGAGATGCAAAAGGAAGAAACCATAAGAGGAACCAGGAACTCAAATGAGGAGCTGATCCACCGCTAACTAAAGAAGTAGTATTGCTACAGGGAGAGCAGCCATTAGTTCTCTTTTAAGGAAACTGATTTGAACTAAGTTCATGTATATATCACTTGATCCCTGACATATTCACTGAGGGTTACAGGCAATTCAGAGAACACAGTTAAAGTTTTAACTGGAAACCCTGTTGCTTTCTTAGGGTATAAAATTCTTAACCGTTTTAAGATGAAAGACACCAGCTCAAGGAAGTGACACGGAAGTCTGTTATTCAGAGATAGACTCATGGGACTGAACTCTGGTAGAACTGGGAAAGTACTGGGCTAACATATCTTCGTGATATATGCAAACACTGTATTACACTGCAAAAAGGTCTGAGGCGACATGAGCACCATTACATCAACAACAAATGTTTATATCCAATGATGACTTAATAATTTGTGTTCATGTCACCTGTTTAAAGTACATACCTTAAAGGTATGCTCCTCAAGATTTAAGATTGCATGCACTGTTATTCAGCTTATACTGTTATTCAGTTACCTGGTATTCAGTTAATATGTAAACAGGCCAACATTGCAATGCTCTTAAAAAGTACACATTAACAATTGTTGGCTGGAACATACAGACTGTATGAGAGTTCATGCAACTAAAGCCTTATATGGGCATAAATGCTTTTGATCCTGGGGGTACTGTAAGGACTACCATCCATATCGTTCATATACTATGTCTAAATGTATTTAATGCAATTCAATTAAACTTTTATTCATTGATGTATGGTAGTAAATCAAGTCTAGGTGTACACAAGTTTTTTACTTTAAGAGTTTGTTAGCAATCTGAATCATTTACATTTGCATTTACAGCAGACGCCAAATCCAAGCAATTGTGGGTTAAGGGCCTTGCTCAAGGACCCAAGAATGGCAGGTTGGCAGAGGTGGGATTTGAACCCTGGACCTTCTGGTCCATAGTCCAGTACCTTAACCGCTAGGCTACCACAGTCCCACACTGAACTTTCACCAGTTTATTCCTGCTCAAATCTGAAGATGTCTCAGGACATCTTCTCAACATGTGCATGACCACAGCAGTTGTGCCTCTGTCATCCATTGCTATATTGCAGACAATGAATTTCTACAGGGGACTTCAATGCCTTATCCACCCTCTGTCTTTGCTGGGTTAGGGTGCTTTGAGTGGATGGGGCAGCACAGCAACAACAAACATCAGCTTTTATCTGGGCTTCCCTCTCTCAGATTTGTACAAATGTGTCTGTCTAGCACGCAGTCAAGCCAAGGATGGGCTAGCGAATAAGACTGCTTTGTCACCTGAGTACAATGCTGCTTCTTTTTGCAGAAGAATTTTAAGTTGAGGTGTGAAGAATCACATAACATATTGTTCCTGCATGCTGCTTAAGTTAGCAGTTTCTCCATTTTGGATCTACTGTGGGTATGAAGGACTACCCATTCCGAAGACCCAGTAACAATGTAAACTGTGTATATATGGTAAGCTCTTACACACGTATGACGTCATATAACATTTCGTGGCACCCAACCTATGTGGAAAAATATTCCAACTGAACACACCCGCATCTGAATGAATGAATGTCCTGTTTCTCACTTCCAAACGCTTCCAAATGCTAAATTTGTCAACTGAGAGCTGTCTAAAATTAGAAACCCAAACCAAAACATGTAGAGGGTCAAAAAAGTAGTACTCCTTTGCACACGAAAGATTTTGATCTTCAGTGATGGTCTGCATGTGGCTGCAGTGGGTGTGAATGTTAAGTGAGTGGCATCACTCATAAGAGGGCCTTTTACATGCTGGTCGTAAACAGACCACAAGCAAACATATTTGAAAGTGCACTGTCCTAGCAGCACATTCCAGTGTTTTTTAATCAAAACCTTGCAATCGACTGACCTGAAGAAATGAGACTCCCCACGGAATCAAAACAAACACAGTCATTATCATATTTCTGTTTCATTTGTGATTTTGTTCACCCACACCCTTCTGTGCTATGTGATACATGCTGTCATTGTGTAGGAGTTATTAAAACTGATTCAAAATAAGAATCTACAAAGAGAGGAATATTCATCAGAGCAATTTTTAAAAAACTGCGTCAAGTTAAACACTGGTACAAAGTAACACAAAAGACATATCTACAGAACAAATGACAGCCAGTGATAGACTGCAACCAGTAAACCTGTTTTGATGGGAATATCTGGATTGCAGACATGGCAAAGATAGTCCACTATTGATTTGCTACTGACTGCCAATCTGTTAATAATTCATGGAATGTATAAATGTGTATACATTTCCCCATGTCTAGTTTCTCACAGTTCCTCCCAGCACTGAAACATTTCTGTTGCTGCCTCACTGTTTTACCAACATAACAGACCACATGGCAGTTTCTAACAGCTGCAATTTTCTCTTCCACTCTGTAGGCGATGACGTTAGGAGATGGCAATGCAAGATCAAGATGTGGAAAAAGCCAGTTTGTGTCCTATTTGCAACTTTCTTCCTATGGAAAATGAAGTTCTATATTAGGCATCATCAGGTACTGGCTAAACAACGAAGCAGGTCAATGTACTGAGTTAAAATCACCAACCCATAAATAAAGGTGGTTGGTGTTCTGGACTGGCATTAGTTGCAAAAAAACCCAATAAACATGTTATTTCCAAACCAGAATTTCTTGTGTCACAAGTTCCACGTCATCATGCAGTCCTCACTGATAAAATACAATCACACTGATGTACATGTATACTTGAACATATTCTACATCTATGGGCATTAATATGAAGTTGATTCCTCCATTGCTTATATAAAAGCCTCTAATCTTCTGGGAAGGCATTACACTGTGAGCTGGACTATTATGCTTACTTTACTAGAGTTAAGGCGCCAATAATCAACAAACACAGACAACCAATCTGCCTACATAAAACTTTGCAGTGGGCAGGTAGCCTTCACCCTTCATCAAACAAACCCAGATTCATCCAGAGTCCAATGAGGCGTGCTTTATGAGAGTCCAAGATGTCATTTGGCATTGCACATGGTGATCTTAGGCTTGTTGCATAAAGCTCTTAACTAACAGTTATTGTGCTGATGTTGCTACCAGACACAGTTTAAAGCTCAGTAGTGAGATCTGCAACTGTGAACTGGTCATTTTTACATGCTACGTGCATTAGCACTTGTCCTGCAGAAGTCTGTTGGGTTTAATCCAGTCTGTTGCTATTATTTGTTGACTGCATGATTTAGTTTATGCATCTGTATACAACAGTTGGATCCACTAATTAGAAGACATGTACACATACTTTCATCCCTGTAGCATATCAGTTTCTAATTATCACCTTTCAGATATAATATTTGCCACTCATTAGGAAGTGAGATCTCTGGTCACACCTCTGTCTCAGTGTATTGAAATGGATATGACATCTATTCAAGGCAAGAACATAGAGAGAAACAGAACACTGCTTGGCAATAGCGACAGCTCAGACACTCAAACTTGGCTTGAAGTAGGTCAGGGACTTGGCAAAGCAGTCAAAAAACATTTCGGCTAACTTTGGCGTTGTCTTTTTCTCCATGTGCAAGTTCAAAGTACGGTCACTGGCACACACCCAGGTGCAGGGCTGTGAAAATAAGAATCTTTTCTCCTGATTGGAGAAGGAAGCAGGTTCTTGAAAGCTTGGCTGATCTGAATGACTTTGTTAGGTTATACAGTATGTCTAGGCTTGTGCTTCTCAAAACAAATCAGCCACTAGCAGTTGCCACAACACTAGGGTAGGCCATTCTGATCTGAACTAAGCATGTAAATTGTCCTTGTGATTTAGCATGTACTCCCCATATATAAACTAAATTATAAATAAAAATATTGTCATTTAAATAATTTATTTGCAGAAAAGGACAACTTTTCAAAAAATACAATGAAAACACAGCACAGCAGTAATATTTTAACTTAGGAAGAGTACAAAAATTGGAATTTGAAGAAATAGCCCCAGTTGTCAAGCACAGCTTTCAGTCTTGTGCATTTCCTGTAAAACAGCAGAATGGGCTATTTTGGCCCAGATCAGGAAGCAAGGCCAGTTTTAGGGATTTTCATGACAGAAGAGATGCAGAAACTTCCCCAGCTCCTGACTGCTCATACTGACCCTTCGCCTGGGGAAGGTAACCAAAGGAAAGGCTGACAGTTACCCTGAGCATCTCTATTAACGTTTGCCAAATGCCTGAGGTGAACTCAGTTATGTTCTGTGATACCAAAATGTTGAAACTCATGGTAAAACAGGATCTCAGCCATATCAAGGGCAGATGGGAGCTGAGCCAAGGGGAAGAAGTACAGCATCTTAGAGAACTGGTTGACCACAGAGAGAATGGCGGTATGCCTCTGGGAGTCCAGGAGGTCAATGGCAAAGTTCAGAGCAATATGGGACTATGGCCATTCTAGGATGGACAGAGGGTGAAGCTTGCCAGTAGGGAGTGTGTGAGGAACTTTGCTTTGAGCCCAGATGGAGCATAATGAGACAAACATGTAAAGCGCTGAAAGACAGCGCCACCTGCCGTGTTAGTGTGCTGCACCAGTACTGCCTGCTGTCAGCAGTCTGGTGCTGGTGTTGTATGACAAGCTGGTTCAGAGACTGTTTGAACATGGATAGTCATTGCTGCTGCAAGCCAAGCAGCTGTCAGTGAGTGGCGAGGCCCTGCTGAACAGGATCAACTTCGGCCACCTCCATGGTTGGCTAAGCTCACTGTCAGCCCAGCCAGAAATGGAGATAAAATCAATCAAGAAGATCAACAGAGGTGAGGTCAGGCATACAGAGTTCAAGTTCACGGGGCAGACGGACAGACAGGAAGGCAAACGGAGTAAGCAGAACAGATGATTGCCAGACGAGAAACAAAACCAGAGAAAAACAGGCATGAAAAAATGTTTTGAACCACTAAATGAGAATGAAATGACCACTAAATGAGCGGACTTAAATGGAAACAAATAAACAGCAGATCGGAGACAGGTGCAGGTATGTAAAAGGTGAACAAATTGGAGTACAGGAGGAGTACACAGGGAGCATAGTCAATTTAGATTCCACCCAAACGATGGTGATCAGTGATGGGTTGTTGGGAATATTGGCAAGCCCATGCACTGCTCATTTAGGCCTTAGATGTTAAGGTTTGCATTTACAGCATGTACAGACGCCCTTATCCAGCGCGACTTACAATTGATACAATATTACAATCCAAGCAATTGTGGGTTAAGGGCCTTGCTCAAGGACCCAACAGTGGCAGCTTGGCAGAGGTAGGATTTGAACCCTGGACCTTTTGGTTCATAGTCCAGCACCTTAACCGCTAGGCTACCACAGTCCACTTCTGTTAAAACTTCAACGTTAACAGAAGCGCAAGAAGGTTTGCGAGCACAAACACGAGCAAACCAACCTAATTTATGGCTGGAACTCTACACTGACTCACAAAATGAACCAAAATGGGCTATGAATTCAACAACGAATTTATTTAACAGACCAAACTTCAGGAGAGAAGAGGGACAGAGAGACAACTCAGTTGGAGCCAGTGGCAGGCAGGGGACAGACGTAAGAATGTATGCAGGTGTGGGAACAGGTGTCGCCCATATGATCAACAGGCAGGTCACATGCTATGTCACCCATATCAAGAATGGGCACAGGTTCAGGAAAGAGCCAGCAGATGAACAGACTTGGCTTCAGATCAGGTTCATAGCAGGAGCATGGAGACAAACAAGCAGAACAGGTACAGAATCCAGCTAAACGCTGGTGCAGGTATGCAGCATTTCCAGCAAGGAAACAGAGTCCGAGCTGCACAAACCTGGGCAGACAGAGCTACATCACCATGGGATGTGGTAGCTGAAACAACAGAAGCTCTTGCAAGCACCAAGGCTGACTGAGACCAAACAAATCCCATGCTGATTTAATCTCACAGCAGTCCTTCATGGCAAGGCTCAACAAGGTTGAACTCGCTGCAGGTGTAGCAATCAGGCTCAGGAGATGAGGCGTAGCCGGCGCAAATGATACAGAAGCACACAGACGCAAACAGAGAAGTCACGCACATAACCTCTGAAAGGGGCAAAAGACAGAAAGAGAAAGAAAGGGGCAAAAGGAAGAGAAAAACAAATGGGGATCAAAATGGAAAACAGGTAACTAGGACCAAACTGAGACAAGTTTTTAATTTGCATCAGCAGTGAACCACATCACTGTAAGACAAATGAAGGGGAAATGCAATTTTTCAAAATTTAAGTTCTCTTAATGCATATTATTTATATAGCCATGTGTACAGTGATGTACTGTTGGGGCCAACTCTCTATTTTTCCTGGGGAGTCAGGACCACTCTTGTGCCTCGTAATTTCTGCATATGGGCAGCTCTTGTTGCTGTGTTTGGTATATGAGCTGATCTCAGCATCCTGAAAGGTCATCTGTCTGCACGTTGTCTGTCTGGGCATGCTTTCCCCCACCTTTACTGCTGAGAGTTCAGAATTACGCTGGCATGAAACCAACATGAAAAAGAAGGGAAAGAACAGTGGCTTACACACACAGTGCATTGGTGGATATTAAAAGCAGACAGGATGAATAAGGTATCTGGAGTCACCGAACACATTCTCATTAACAGACCCGTTTTACTTTTTAGACATTAACTGAAGTTGGAGACACAACAGCGTTTGCTTGTGAGTATTTAAAAGTAAGTATAGTAAGATTACATGATATGTTAAACCTGGCAGGAACATCTGCTTTTTTAACACCTGCAAAGTCATTTAATATAGCAGATTAGTATGTTGTTGTTGGATTTTTTTGTATAGCATTTCACTCTTAATTAAATTTGTTTTGCAAACTGGTTGAAAGTTCCCCTGTCACTTTTGTAATACCTTCCTGCAATGTCCTTGAGGTGTTTGTTCCAGCAAAGTTGTGCAACTCAGATATCATCTGCCTTTCCTGTTTAACAACACATTACTAAAGTCTAATGATCAGCACTTTGCTCCGGATGAAAACAATGGGATGCTACTGGACATTTGGGTCATTCAAGCTACTGAATCACGTCAGATCAACTATAAGATCCTAAAATTTGTCCTAAAAGAAGCAATATGAACCAAAACCAAAATGCTTACTTCAGTATTCATGCATATGTATGCTGTAGAACATGTGCAGCACACCTAATGGGTCATCATGAGACTCTAATCAGATACTTGGTTCAAACTGGGTGTAAATGTACGAGCACAAGCCTACAGTCAGTTGCTGGGTGGGGTAACCCTGTCTCCACATGACCTGAAGTCTCTCATTATCATCCTGAAAAAAAGCCCATTGATAATAAAGTGCCTGTTAAGTATCAACAGACATAATCTCTTCTGACTGCACATAAGCCAAAACTATATGGGTTTCTATAATACAAGTGTGTTTGGGGGAATCATACCTAGACTTTTGAAGTGAACCAAGTGCAAGAAAGGAACAGCTTGGGTTGAACTTGTGCCACCACAGCAAGTGAATCAAGTGCTTAAAGAAACACTGCAGCACAAACAATACCATCAGCCAAGTGGAAATAGTATGAAGCATGGTAGATATGGAAATAGTAGGAAATGCTGGGAATTCCCAGCGTGAGAGCTCAGCAGATGCGATTCGGAGCTCTTTACAGGTGAGTGAGTCATGCCAACAGTGAGATATCTTACAAGCCATATTGATTGAGGTCTGATGAGGGGTACTGCTCTCCTGAGTTATCTGGACGTGATATGACTGGAGAGGAGTGCAAATACTAAGTTGCTGAGCAACCATTGACTTGTGAGTAAACAAAGCAAAAGCAGAACTTACTTTGAAACGGTGATGCAATAGACAGTACATATTCCTTGATCAACTCATGCTGAGCAATATATATTATATAGGCAAATGTTTGTGCACACCCAAAGAATGACATAAAAAAATGAGTAGTAATATGGAGTTTGATCCCCACCTTTGCTGCTACAACACCCTTTGTTCTTCTAAAAGGACTTTCTACTAGATTTTGGAACTTTACTGTTAGGTCACCTTCTGATGTTAGACAATAAACCCTGACTTGTTGTCTAGCTTATTGGGTTTTCTCGTTCAAGTGCATTTTCAAGGTGTCTGATGGAGTTCAGGTCAAGTTGACAACCCAATTTAGACTAAGGACAGGAGGACACAAAGTTGATGAACTGACTTGCTGGAAGCAGAAACCTATAAATATGTCATAATGAGGGTCGTTGGGGTAGTCAGTAAAGCCATTCCACTGTGCGTCTGTAAAGAATCCAGAAATGTATGCTTTATATTTAAATGTGTTACAAGTGAGTATTGTGAACTAGAAAAACTCAGTAATTAGAAGGGGTGTCAACAAACTTTTGTCTATATGGTGTAAGTTAGGTTTTATAGAAGCAGTACTTCATTTTACTTTTATTTTCATTACTTCAGATTCATTCATTCATTCACTTTTGGAGCCGGTGCCCTACTGACAGCCCAGAGCACAAGACAGGAACAACCCTAGACAGGATGCCAATCCATCACAGGGCACTTACACCCACACAACCATACATACACTAGGGGCACTTTTGAGACACTAATTAACTGGCTGTGGGAAGAAGCCGGAGTAAACTCACACGGAAAGGGGAGGACATGCAGACTCCACACAGAAAGGACCCAGACCACTCCACCTGGGGATTGAACCCACAAGATCTTCGTGCTGTGAGACGATATTTCTACCCACTGAGCCACCATGCTGCCCTACCTCAGATTCCTTACCTTTTAATAAGCTGTAATTGGCATCATGGAATCTGACATGTACTGCTGCATATTTTTTATGAACAGGAATATGCTCAGAATGTTGACTGTTGTCATTCTTTTGATGTCAGTTACTTTTATTGTGCAAGAAAGTATTAAAGAAAAGACATGTCACTGTTTATTTGTTTCTTTTAAACTGGCCTGTTCGAGGTAATTTCATACGAAACAGCTAAGACTGCTTGTCAGACTACAGAATTCAGTCCTACATAAAACAGATGACAAGTGAAACAATTTTAAGTATACAAATGTATGTTGTTTGTTATTGACATGATTTTTGACCAGTTTAATACCTATTTCTCAACATGTGTTTCTACTACATTTTATCTCACTCTATTGGCAGATTTTGCTGAAATAAGCATCGTGAACTGTCAAAGAAGTGAGATAATATTACATGAAAAGTTTACTCAACACAGCTTAAAGATCCTGAACAAGTACTTATCTTAAAATATGTAATATATTCTCATTAGGGCAAGTATGAAATCAATTGGCCTAGTTTTACGATATATTCCTGTATCGACAGTTTGCAGTGTAGAGATTCCTGGTGGATTAGAAAGGCTAGACTTCAACTAGAGCGCACCTACTGGTTAAATAAAGTCATTGCATGCAAAGCTTGAGATAAACTTTGGAGCTCAACCGCTAATGTGTATAGAAGGGGTCCGTACTATAGAAGTACCGGCTGAGACAGTTTGCTATAGCTCGCTATTGATTTAAGATTTATAATTTGATCCAGCCTACAGAAAACTCCATTTATGACAGTTTGGTTTTGTTGTTAGGCGAGAGAACATTTAGCTATGCTTGTAACTAGGCAACAAAGTAACAACAAAGTTGTTTGTGTGTTCAACACCATTATTCTCTTTTACAATAAGTTAATAAGTATATATCACATTATTCTAAAATAGCTCAATTATAAAGTGTAGTAGTCAATTTCCAAAGTACAAAATGGTGAGATGCTGCAGTCGTTTGAGCATATATACTGTCGAGATCACTGATGATGCTACGCAACAATATTTCGGTAATATCAAATTGACATCCACGTTCTGACCCAAGACTTCTCAACAATACTGTGACAAGAGCATCACACTCTCCAAACTGACATCCTCTTGTTCCCACAGTGCATCCTAGTGCCATCACTTCCCTTGTGAGGTAAAAGAAAATGGCACTCACGGGACCAGGCAACTTTCTTCCATTGCTCCAAAATTCAGTTCTCAGTCTCACATACCCAGTGTAGGAACTCTCAGTGCATTCCTACATAAAATAGTTATCGTGCCTCAGTAGCACTTGTGTCAGTTCTGACAAGACAGCATAGCTTTCTTTGCCCTCACTAATAAATGAGCTTTGGGTGACCAACACACTGCTGCCGCTTCCTGGTTTGTCCCCAGTCAAACCACTTTCAGTAGGTACTCAACATATCTGACCATGAGCACCCGACACAGTATGGTATTCTGAAGATGCTCCAAACTAATCATCTGGTCAGAATGATTTAACACTTGTCCAAGTCACTCAGGTCTTTATGTCTGCCTATTTATTTTGCATTCGAGACATCAACTATGAGAACCATCTGTTTGCTTGAAGTCCAATATTGAATCACACAATGTTAAGGAAAAATGATGGAATCACCTGGGAGACATCTAAACATAAGTTTGCAGTCAAAAGGCAGTGTGTACTGACTGTATAAAGCCATTGGTTTTATAAAGCCCGACAAGAGAGATGTCAACAGACACTTTGGAATAGATGTTTTTAGGCCAGTTTAAACTTATTTCACTCATATTTCTATTAGTATTTCACTCAATAGTATCACACAATTTTGCGGTTTTCAAATTTTTAAATAATTTTTACAATGTCCTCTAAAATGTGAGCAGACAGTTAAAATTTGATTGTAATGGCTGGTTATGCAAACTGAAAAAGAGATATGTCAGTGAGCAATATTTACATTTACATTCACAGCATTTAGCAGACGCCCTTATCCAGAGCAACTTACAATTGGTACAGTCTTACAATCCAAGCAATTGTGGGTTAAGGGTCTTGCTCAAGGACCCAACAGTCGCAGCTTGGCAGAGGTGGGATTTGAACCCTGGACCTTTTGGTCCATTGTCCAGTACCTTACCCACTAGGCTACCACCGTCCCAGAGGATGTCTTTCATGAATTGAATTGTCCTACAGGTCCATTTTTTATCAATTAAAACATGTTCACAAGAGTTACTGTATAAGAGTACGCAAACATGAAGCATCAGAGAAAAGGGTGGAGGAATACAAAGGAAAAAGAGAAGCAGCAATGTACTTTTAAAAAGGAAGCACAGTTTGACACCCAGCCCTTCCACATCCTGGACTTACTACCTGCTTCACAGCAGTGAGCTCCATTCACTATTATAATTTATTTTGGAAAGCTTGATGCAGGCCAGAAATGTGCCACAGGACAATTAAACTGGAGTAAAAACACAGAATTTACAATGAATATAAAATATCATTACTGATACCTTTGCTATTAAAAAACATGTGAACTATTAAAAGACTTTTTATTATTTATTTTGACTGCAGGGAGACATGCATGTCCCATAACGTGAGAAGCCCTAAACCTTGTGCTGGCCCACTAGAACCCACTGTACCCATACAGGTTCCTCCACACGTGAGGTGTCCAAACTAGCAGGACACATTAATCCCAGGAGTAAAGACTTCATGCTGGCACTGCAGACAGGAGAAAGGGGGAGGCAGGATGGAGCTTTCATGCAGTCAGTGATAGTAATGAAGTGGCCTTTCCTGCCCCTCTGGATGGGAAATTCTGGGCACGGCTGGAAACCGTCTGCAGTGAAACCCTCTCTGCAGGTTCACCTATGAGGACACTGCCCTCTCCAAATAACACGCGTACATTTATGACAGGCCGGCTGCTCTCTACCATTATGACCTCGGTCAATCCAGCCAAGTAACAACAGTCATGGAAACTAGCCTTAACTGAGTCCAACCATTAAGCCTGGAAGCTTGTTCATAATGTCATCTGACAGAGGCCAACTCGGGGTCTCCAGTCTCCTTAAAGGAGCAAAACAAGTGCTTTCTGGAGAAAGGAGGGGGTTCCATCTCACGTGTATAGTGGCGTGAGCTGTCAAACAAACACCAAAAGCAGACAGAAGCACGCCATGCCACTTAAGACCCCCAAATCACTTGCAGTAATTAGACAAGCCAGCATGGCATTGTTGTTGTGTAAAGTTTCCAAAATAGCACAAGAGCATGAATATAGCATAGAATCCATCAGGTCTCATTCTTTAAGAAACTCTTCAATAAACACTGAGCGAATTAGTCTAATCTAACTTTTAACTATTTAGTAGTAACAGCCCATCTTTTTTTTAAAAACATGGCATTGTTCAGCAGTTACATTTTTTGTGGTTGCCGTTTGAAATGTCATGCATTTCTAGAGCTTTCCAGACGCCATTAAAGTTTACTGCTGTGCTTTCAGTCTGGCTTCAAGTGCCCTAAAATTAGCGTCGGAAGTCAACAGTTGTTTTGCTCAGCAAGTTCAAGGAACATTCTGTTTCTAAAACTGAGGTAAATAAAGAGGCATATTATTTTCAGTTCCATTCACCCGTATGTCTTATTTGGCCTTGAAAAGTTGGATGCCCAGCCATACTGAGAGTCACCAAGCCAAAACAAAATAATGTTGAGGTTTACAAAAACTCTAAAACAGCTCGACTTTCATAACTTTAGCCAACTTGTACAAAACATCCAACAACAGTTTTGTAACTACAGCACTGTGAGATTGCAAGTGTAATTTTAGCGCTCACTGGGAAACTGAACCTTACGATGAAGAAACAGAATGGCGGCAGCTACTGAACTGAGCAGCATCAGCTGCTGTGTTCGCCAGCGCTAGGTGGTTTAATTTTAACTTGCTCGCTTTTATACTGCAGCAAAATGCAGAAGTGCATCACGTGACCGCTGTTGTATGGCTTTCCCATCCCACCCAAGATGCGCCTCAGTAGTCGAAAGAGTTGAAATCACCCTACCCAACCACAACTTCCCCTATCTCTGTTGCATCAACTGGCAGAATGTTCATGAATCTATGGGTGACGGCATTTCCTGTCGCAGTGTATTTTTGTGTACTCCGTTGGCGCCAACGCCAGCTGACATCAGAAAGAGTCTGAGTCAAATGGACAAGAAACGATGATTACAGTGAGAAGGAATAGGTCCAGGTCCATGTTGATTTCATTCTGGGTAAATAAACCCAGCAACTACTTCCAGAGCAGAAGAAGGGGTTACTCTGCCATTTGATGGGATGATTATAAGAGCGAGTGGTAACAAATGGGCTTTCCACTATCTCGCTGGGTGGCATCTTCCTTCTGTAAGACTGGATCTGTGCTCAACTACAGGGTGTGACCCTGTAGTTTGCAAACAGTAGACCACTACAAGCATCTCTCCTTAAAATTTTATTATAGATTTGTTAAAAAAAAGTATGTTGTTACTCTTACATACATCACTAAGTATTGAAGTCAGTACTTTTGGATATTTATTTGGATTTTACAATACATTATACTGTCGAGATCACATTCTGGCCATTGAAGTAAGCAGCACCACATCTTTTTGTTGATTCCAAAATAAAACTGAAATGTATAAATTGTGATGAATAGTTAAAATCACCTTAATATCCTGTTGTCTGATAGTTTTCACCTTAGCCACTATACAATACAACTATATTTATCTGCCTTTTTCTCACCACACACAACAACAGACCAGTTCTCCTGGACCCATAAAGCACTGGGGGGCAACCCGAGTGTCCCAGGTCAATTTAATGATGAGGAATAAGCATA
Organism: Ancistrus triradiatus; assembly: GCA_025084515.1. Classification (NCBI taxonomy): domain Eukaryota; kingdom Metazoa; phylum Chordata; class Actinopteri; order Siluriformes; family Loricariidae; genus Ancistrus; species Ancistrus triradiatus. The sequence goes on along the minus strand of JAJAGP010000423.1, from coordinate 263,550 downwards.
TCTTTAAATGGTGCCCAGCTTATTTTAAGAGACTGCACTTTTAAAGCCAGTTCTCTTTGTATCTAGGGTCATTTATGCCATGACATCAAGCAATGCTGGTTTGTGTATGTACTGCAATGTTATGTCTGTCGTTCCCTCATACTGGGCAGTTCAGATTTTCCCTAAAGAGAAGCAAATGGAACGTCCATGGTCATTTTCCACCAACTGCAACAATCATTTCAACAGACACCACGCTTTAGCAGGGTTCCTTTAACGGCTGTTTGGTTAACCAAATTACATAAGCTCCTGCAATAGCATGCTGACAACCCTATTTTTTACACATAAGATCACTCCTGAAATTGGCAAGGGTCACTTTGTCATAAGGAGAATGGAAATGTATATAATGATGAAAATAAGACAACATCTAAATACTAAAATAGGCTAATTTCATTATACATTTACAGCATTTAGCAGACGCCCTTATCCAGAGCGACTTACAGTCTTACAATCCAAGCAATTGTGGGTTAAGGGTCTTGCTCAAGGACACAACAGTGGCAGCTTGGCAGAGGTGGGATTTGAACCCTGGACCTTCAGGTCCAAAGTCCTTTACCTTAACCGCTAGGCTACCACAGTACCACAGTATATTATTGCATATAGTCAAGATGAAAAAAGCAGTGCTGCTTCACTTCTGTGCTTGTATCATATTTTCAGGTTGAAAAAAAAGAACTTTCTTCCAGTTAGTGGTGAATCTTCTCTGATGACGGTTTACTTTCTTACAATTTTCTTTTCATTTTTGTGTTTGTGTGCATGATGCAACACCTTATATGACCTGTGAAATAAGGCATGTTGTAATTGCTGATTTAGGTGTGCATCATCTTCTGAGAAAAAGAAAAACGAAACAAAAATAAAACTAAACTCCTCCAGCAGTAGTACAAGTTTGCTAGACTGGCAGCTGTTGACAACTTTTCTATTGGAGGACTGCTAATCCTCATCTGTACTGCATTATGACTGAATGTGTTTACTCGACTGGGTTTTTCTGAGGCACTGCATGTTCCTTGATTCCAAAATGTATACGAATGTTTGCTGTTCATGCTCACGGTGATGTTTCGTCTCACGGTCAAGTAAATACCAGCAACAGGGTCACGGTGGTGAGAGTCTAAGCATGCAGGCACGGATTTGAATGAATTATGAGGAGGAACGTCTGGTCGTGACTGGCTCGCCATCTGTGGGTCATCCCCTAGTACTGCGGTTTTAACCATGAATTGTCAAAACAAACAAACTTTACAAGTAAATAAATATTGTGTTGAATATTGAACCGAATTCTCCTTTGTAGAACAAGTTATTACATTTATCAGGCCCGCTTATCCAGAGTGACTTACAACTAACACAATCTTACTAGGTACAATCCTACTGAGGTGTAAAGGCCTTGCTCAAGAATTTGTGGTGGTGGTGGTGACCTTCTGGTCAGTAGTCCATGGTCTACACGAACGAGTCACTACAACCCCTGCGTTGATAGATAAGGTGCAGGCATTTATTGACTGGTCATCCACAGAACTACTGGCTTATTATATGAACCATAATAGGTTCAGGATGTATTTTATGCTCTTTATATGTGCTAATATATACAAGCTTAGAAGAGGACTCCCTCCATTACTACAGAGGGCTAAAGCAGTCATCTGTCCTGTGATTGCTGATATTTGAGGACTGGTATTATTGTGGAGCACTGGAGTACTTCACGTAGCAACGCTGTAAAAATAGGTGTATAATATTTTGTGCATTCTTTTAAGAAATATTGGAAATATTTACATATGAGAAAGAAATAATTGACCTAATAACCTTTGCTCTGAGTTATTTCACTTCAGGCTGTCTGGAGAGGTTTCCAGTTATCCTTGACACTGCCTAATTGTATAAGTATTTTTTTTTGTTTCACTTCTAGAACATACTGTGCCTAACCTGTTTTTGGAACGTATTCATAGCTTTCATCTTGGCACAGTGCCTGACTAGATTGCGTGCCACTCGTTTTGAGAAGATCTGCATCTTTATTTGGGGAATAATGACTGGAGCATGCAATCATACCACAGACATGACGATAAGGCTGATGAACTTTCTCTCACACCTTGGATGGGCGTATGCTACACCCACAACCTCAAGATCAGTTTCAGCAGAGCTCTCTCTCTCTCTCTCTCTCTCTCTCACTCGCGCACACACACACACACACACACACACACACACACACACACACACACACACACACACAGACGCACACAGTGGCTATACTGTGACTAAGTTCGTGAATACGGAGGATATGAACATGTGTACATAAACAGATTTATATTCAGACTCACTGACACACACACACACACACACACACACACACACACACACACACACACACACACACACACACACACACACACACACACATACAATGGCCAGTGAATATATTGTCACAAAATTCACATTAAAAGTCATTAAATATTTAACATGCTTGTACATGAATGTTGTGGCCAGAGCACTCATTCAATTCATATGGGCTACACAAAACCACAAAGGTTAGAACATGCTGTACTACTAATCCCTACAACAGCACAACTAAGTAAACTATTGTTGTACACAACACAATAATTCCAGTAACAGCTGTGCTTGAAAGTTTGTGAACCCTTTAAAATCTTCTATATTTCTGCATAAATATGACCTAAAACATCATCAGATTTCCACAAGAGTCCTAAAAGTAAATAAAGAGAACCCTGTTAACAAATGAAACAAAAATATTATACTTGGTCATTTAATTATTGAGGAAAATGATCCAATATTACATTTTACTCAGTGGCAAAAGTATGTGAACCTTTGCTTTCAGTATCTGATGTGACCCCCCTGTGCAGAAATAACAGCAGCTAAACATTTCCTGTAACTGTTGATCAGTCCTGTTCACCAGTTTTGAGAAATATTAGATAATTCCTCCGTACAGAACAGCTTCAGCTCTAGGATGTTGGTGGGTTTCCTCACATTAACTGCTCACTGCAGGTCCTTCCACAGAATTTCGATTGGATTAAGTTCAAGACATTGACTTGGCCATTCCAAAATATTAACCTTATTCTTCTAACTATTCTTTGGTAGAACGACTTGTGTGCTTAGGGTCGTTGCCTTGCTGCATGACCCACCTTCTCTTGAGATTCAGTTCATGGACAGATGTCCTGACATTTGCCTTTAGAATTCTCTGATATCATTCAGAATTCATTGTTCCATCAATGATGGCAAGCCGTCCTGGCCCAGATGCAGAAAAACAGGCCCAAACCATGATACTGCCACCACCATGTTTCACAGATGGGATAAGGTTCTTATGTTGGAATGCAGTGTTTTCCTTTCTCCAAACATAATGCTTTTCTCTTAAACCAAAACATTCCATTTTGGTCTCATCCGTCCACAAAACATTCTTCCAATAGCTCTCTGGCTTGTCCACCTGATCTTTAGCAAACTGCAGAAGAGCACAAATTCTTTTTAGAGAGCAGTGGCTTTCTCCTTGCAACCTTGCAATGCACACCATTGTTGTTCAGTGTTCTTCTGATGGTGGACTCATGAGCATTAACATTACCCAATGTGAGAGAGGCCTTTAGTTGCTTAGAAGTTACCCTGGGGTACTTTGTGACCTCACCAACTATTACACACCTTGCTCTTGGAGTGATCTTTGTTGGTCGACCACTCCTGGGGAGGGTAACAATGGTCTTGAATTTCCTCCATTTGTATGCAATCTGTCTGACTGTGGAGTCCAAACTCTTTAGAGATGGTTTTGTAACCTTTTTTCTCCTTTTCTCGTGCCTTGATACACTTCCACAAACATGTGCTGTGAAGAGCAGACTTTGATCTGTTCTTTAAATAAAACAGGGTGCCCACTCACACCTGATTGTTATCCCATTGATTGAAAACAGCTGACTCTAATTTCACCTTCAAATTAACTGCTAATCCTAGAGGTTCACATACTTTTGCCACTCACTAATATGTGATATTGGATCATTTTTCTCAATAAATAAATGACCAAGTATAATATTTTTGTCTCATTTGTTAACTGGGTTCTCTTTATCTACGTTTAGGAAAATCTGATGATGTTTTAGTTCATATTTATGCTGAAATATAGAAAGTTCTAAAGGGTTCACAAACTTTCATGCATCACTGTGCATATCTGTCTCTATCCTTATTCTCCTAGGTCAGATTAATAAACACAGATAATGGGCGAATCCATGCCTGATCACAAATTACCCCATTTTTCCTATTCCTCACGTCATGGTGGTTAGTGCTTTTGCCTCACAGCTCCTGAGATCTCCATGTTCAGCCCAAGTCTGGGTGTGTGGAGTTTGCATGTTCATCCATGTCTGCACGGGTCTCCTCTGAGTACTGGTTTCCACCCACATTACAAAGACATATTCCATTTCATCTGGTGTCTCTAAAGTGTCCGAGTGTGAGTGAGTGAGTGAGTGAGTATGTGTGCATGCATGTGCTCTGTCTAGGGCTGGTTCCTGCCTTGCACACTGTACTAGGCCCTTATGTTATTTGTAGAATTATCAGTAACTAGGTGTATCCAGACATTCTTGTACATAGTTCAAGAGTGACTACCTAAAAATTAAAGGTGGTTACTTTGTGTGATGCAAGTTAGTGTACTTTGTGTACTATAATTTTGTGTTGTATGTTCACAGTGTTGGTTCAGCGTTTAATGTCCTATATTACAATACTTGAATGTTAGTTCAAGTCCTGGCTCTGCCAAATTGCCACTGCTGGGTCCTGCTGCAAAAATTTGGAATTACTAACGCAAGACGCCAGACATTTACAGTTCAACTTTCATTTATCAACGTTGCATCAACAACACAATCATGCAACATAATAACTCACATATGTGGCACTGCTGCATTTCTAAGATCAGTTCTAAATAAAATACTTTTATAATGCATGGCCTTGACATTAAACTGAATGCATGAGAACTGAGAGGTGTGGTATGAGACCATGGGAGTACAAGTCTCACACCTAATACCTGAGGCTAGAAAGGCGTCATTCGAGTTCTGAGATGCTGAGAAAGAATTATTCAGAAGATAATTATGGATGCATACTTTTGGGTAATGAACAAAAGAGGTTTAAATGTCAAAGAAGCCAAATGACTGAATATAAGGTTAGTTAAAGCCACAGTTTTAAGCTAACAAAACATTCAGTAATTAACCTTAAGCAAGGTGCATTTCCTCGCAATCTCCTTGCATAGCAAAGCTGGGGCCAGATTGGAAAAAACATTTACATTTACAGCATTTAGCAGGTAGCCTTATCCAGAGCGACTTACAGAAGTGTGTTGTATTCTTAATAGCAGCCAAAACCTTATGTTAGCACAAGTAAGCAACAGCTCAAGAACAAAATCCAACCAGAACTTGCTAGAATCTGATGTAGGTACATCAACAAAAAAAGCAAATATATATTAAGTTAAAAGAAATAAGAGAGATAAGACAGAGCAAAACAGATTTACAGTACCTGTGGAAATTTAGGAAATTTAGGAAATGCCCTAACTAAGGTTAAGGAACTAACAGCGGCAGCCTGGAAGAGATTTCAGCCAAGGTAATTCTGGTACACAATCCGGTACATTAAGTCCTCAGCAGCCACAGTTTTACTCATGAATGGGATCTCACCAGTAAAGTAATTTGACTTTCTTCAAGCAGTTTAGGGATATTAAATTCAGAAGTATGTACAGTGGGGCAAAAACATATTTAGTCAGCCACTGATTGTGCAAGTTCTCCTACTTAGAAAGATGAGAGAGGTCTGTCATTTTTATCATAGGTACAGTTCAACTATGAGAGACAAAATGAGAAAAAAAAAATTGTAGGATTTTTAAAGAATTTAATTGTAAATTATGGTGGAAAATAAGTATTTGGTCAATAACAAAAGTTCAACTCAATACTTTGTAACATAACATTTGTTGGCAATGACAGATGTCAAATGTCTTCACCAGGTAACTACACACTGTAGCTGGTACTTTGGCCCATTCCTCCATGCAGATCTCCTCTAGAGCAGTGATGTTTTGGGGCAACACGGATTTCAACTCCCTCCACAAATTTTCTATGGGGTTGAGGTCTGGAGACTGGCTAGGCCACTCCAGGACCTTGAAATGCTTTTTACGGAGCCACTCCTTCGTTGCCCGAGTGGTGTGTTTGGGATCATTGTCATGCTGGAAGCCACGTTCCATCTTCAATGCTGTCACTGATGGAAGATTTTGCCTTAAAATCTCACAATACATGGCCCCATTCATTCTTCCATTAACACGGATCAGGCATCCTGTTACAGAAAAACAGCCCCAAAGCATGATGTATCCAGCCCCATGCTTCACAGTAGGTATGGTGCAACTCAGCATTCTTCTTCCTCCAAACATGACGAGTTGAGTTTTTACCAAAAACTTCTATTTTGGTTTCATCTGACCACATGATATTCTCCCAATCCTCTTCTGGATCATCCATGTCCTCTCTGGCAAACTTCAGACTGGTCTGGACATGTACTGGCTTAAGCATGGGGACACACCTGGCACTGCAGGATCCAAGACCCTCTCGGTGTAGTGTGTTACTGATGGTAGCCTTTCTTACTTTGATCCCAGCTCTCTGCAGGTAATTCATCAGGTCCCTCTGTGTAGTTCTGGGATTTTTGCTCACTGTTCTCATGATCATTTTGACCCCACAATATGAGATCTTGCGTGGGGCTTCAGATCGAGGGAGATATCAATGGTCTTCTAAGTCTTCCATTTTCTTACAATTGCTCCCACAGTTGATTTATTCACACCAACCTGCTTGCCTATTGTAGATTCACTCTTCCCAACCTGCTGCAGGTCTACAATTTTCTTCCTGGTGCCCTTCGACAGCTCTTTGGTCTTGGCCATGGTTGAGTTTGGAGTCTGACTGTTTGAGGCTGTGGATAGGTGTCTTTTATACAGATAACGAGGTCAAACAGGTGCCATTAATACAGGTAACGAGTGGAGGACAGAAGAGCTTCTTAAAGAAGAATTTACAGGCCTGTGAGAGCAGAAATCTTGTTTTTTTGTGGGTGACCAAATACTTATTTTCCACCATCATTTACAATTCAATTCTTTAAAAATAACGAGTGGTAATGAGTGGAGGACAGAAGAGCTTTGCTGTGCTGTGCTAAGCTGTGCTATTTCATGTGGAATAATTTCAAAGCAATCTCGACCCTGGCTGCACAATGCTGAAATTAGCGTATTTCCTCCAATACAAAAAGACTTGCCCTTAGAAAAGGCAAAACGTAATGTAACAAATTATGAAATTTTCCAAAGTTAATATGATAAAAAATCATTTTGCTTGCAAAATGTAATCATATTTGTGCCCTGTAACGAATTATTACAGCAATTGCATTATAAATACAACAATAAATACAATAAATACAACAAAACATAGTCAATAGATATACAGATCAGTAGATTAATTTAAAAAGCAAACACCTGTATGATGTCTGCTGAGTAATATAATGTACCTGAGTAATGTCTGCTCAGAATCAGGAGATCAAAGCTTTTAAATTACATCTAAATCAAAGGGCAATGGAAAAAGAAACCCTTGACAAGTTTCATTGTGACTTCTCTGTATTCAGCATGGAAAAATGGAAAGGAAAAAGGTGATGCACTGGCCTTCTTACTTTGGTTTGAGGCCATGGGTTTTAATTTAGCAGCTTTTCAAGCACGAGGTCTCTTTTACAGCTGTGTTCTGTGGCACGAACACAAACAAAACCAGCCGTGACAAATCAGTAAGTTGACTCTGTTTAACTGCAGAGATAGCATGACGCAAACACTGAAGCTGTGCCGCTTCCGTAACAGCATTACATATCTTGTTAGATGTACCGTGAATGTTTGGCAAGGTGATACTCATTTCTCAAAGTACAAAAAAACATGTCTCGCTTGCTTTAGGAACATGGGTCGATTTTGCAAAGGACACAATTTTTTTTCTATTTTTTTGACCTTGCATTTGAGGTCATGCTGGAGAACAAGTCTGTGCTGCATCAACAGTCCAGAACATCACGCATCCTCCCAAAAGTGCAGAAACAATTTTCAACAGATTGGCACACCAAGCCTCGAGGTTATATGAAGATGTTTCAGCTTGCCTTGACAGCAGATAGTAAACACGTGAAATTGGTCTGGGAGATTATAATACGCCCAAATAATGTGGCCTGCATCCATTTATTTGTGGTAACTAATAATAGGATATAAAGGGATATCATCTTGGCTTGCAATACACAATATGTTCCACTCATTAAATCCCAACAGTACAGAGTGTGAAAACTGCAAGAGTACCTGTTTGTTTCTGTACAGGCATATTGCAATTCTCATGGGCCAGACTTGGATTTGAATGTAGGCTTCAACTCTCTTAAGTCTCACATAACTGTTTTTAGAGTATAGTGTAAATCCAGTAAGCATTATGACATTAATCCTGGGATGTATTTACACCTATGTTGCATAAAATTGTGTGGGGTTTTGGAGAGATATAGAAAACAGAAAACATATCATTTTAACTGTGACAACCGCCTTCCAAGACACCAGTTTCTTAGTCATTAATCCTTTGGATTCTGTGTGACTCTCTATATGAAAAAGGATGAGAAAGGAATACCTTATAGTCATTGGCTTGGCTCAGGTGGACTGTGTATTTCCTTCCTTCGGTTACATAACCATTCCATGATTCAGTATCAGTGTCCTTGGGTTAAGGTTGTCCACCACAGCTTCGATATTGTGCTTGAAGTTATTATGTAAACAGGTGGTGTTAGGTGTGTGCCAGAACACAGTCATGGTCATGTTTGTTTGGGTTGGAAATTAAGCCCAAACTGTCTGAGAACTTTAACATGTGAGCTGTTTATAGATGAGACTGGATCAGCCCAATAAAGTAAACACAGCTTATGCAACGGCTCCAGTGCATCTGTGAAAAACTGACTTAAATATTAATTTAAGACCGTTTGAACATAAAAACATGACTTCATGGTTTCATGGTTAACTCCTCCTGAATAGCTTGTTGTATAGATTGAATTCTGGGTCAAAATTCACCACTATGGGAGTGTAGTGGTTAGCGCTGCAGCCTCCAGAAACCAGCTCCAGAAACCCTGGTTCAAGTCCCGGCCTGTCTGTTGCCTGTGTGGACTTTGCATGTTCTCTCATGCCTGCATTGGTTTCCTCCAGGTACTCTGGTTTCCTCCCATATTCCAAAGGCGTGTTAGGTAAACTGGTGTTCCAATGTGTGCCTGTTCCATTTGAGTTTATGTCTGCATGTGTTCAGTGATGGAATGGTGCACTGTTCTAGATTGAAATTCTTCTTGCACCCTGTGTGAACTGGTGCAGAAAGAAAGTGAGAAAAATAACTACAATCCAAAAACCATTTTCATTAAAACATCAACTTTTCGAGTAGGTACTTCTAAAAAGAAAGTTTGACTAAGTCTAAAAGAAGTATGTAAAAACTCTTAAGTAATGTTGTCACTGTTAAAGCTCGAGACCTTTCAAATCCAGTATTTTAGATTACAATGATGACAAGGACAGGACGGTGCTGCAGTGTTTAGCAATGGCGCCTCACAGCTCTGAGATCCCCAGTTCGAACTCAGCCCCGGTGTACCCCTGTGTGGAGTTTCCATGTTCTCCCCGTGTTTGAGTGGGTTTTCTCCGGCTACTCCGGTTTCCAGCCACATTCCAAAAACATGTATGTTAGGTTAACTGGTGTTTTCAAAGTGCCATTTATTGTGAGTGTGCGTGCCCTACGATGGATCGGTGCCCTGTCTAAGGTTCTTGTTACCTTGTGCCCTGTGTCGCGACTAGGCACTGGATCTCCTGCGACCCTGACTAAGGTAAGCGGACAAGAAAATGAATGAATGATGACAAGGTTCCTGGAAACTTTCAACACATTTTATCACTGTTACTATTCACATCAATGTTCGAACTACAAACAACTCTGATTTGAAATGTTTCTCAGGCAGTTATGTGGGACGGAAACAGGCCAGAGTTTTCTTAAAGCACCTTTGTATGTATTTGACATATCCTTGCTGGGGAACGCCAGCACTATACCCTGTGTAGTATCTGCAAAAAGAATTCGCACAAAGACTTGCATAATTAAGGTTAAACAAGCAGTATTAAAGGCAATATTAAATACATGAAAACAAAAGTCAGTACTGTTACATTTTTGGCTACTTTTTACTCAATACAAGAAAAGTTCGGTTATCAAATGCCTTACATTATTATATCACTTCACATTTGATTGGATTCCTTCTTTTAAAGTGGCACTTTCACTTTCTTACTTCCTGTGAGCCTGAAATGTTTTCTTACCCCTGATAAAAATCATCCACGCATCAAAAAGTATTTCCACTTTTGAAGCTGCATAAAGCACAGCAGAATTAGCTAAATCTTTCCTGCACAGGCCATTCATTCTGCTGTTGTATTTACCATTTCATTAAACACAGACATGACATGCACTGATGATCCATAGCACTGAAACCACTTCCTTGTTTCTATACTCCTTTTCCATCTCATCATCCCCATGTACCATATACATGTACTTTGTGCTTCTATAATTACAGATTGTAGTCTATCTGTTGCTCTGAGTACTTTGTTAGCCCTCTTTCAAATGACAGGACACCCCACAGGACCACCACATATCAGGTACTATTAGAGTGGTGATCATCGTACTAATGAAGCACTGCAGTGACACTGACGTGGTGGTAGGGTGGTAATGTGTGGTGTGCTGGTATGAGTGGATCAGACATTAAGCTTAAGGTTAAGTTTGTCCACCACAGCTTCGATATTGTGCTTGAAGTTGTTATGTAAACAGGTGGTGTTAGGTGTGTGCCAGAACACAGCCATGGTCATATTTATTTAGGTTGGAAATTAAGCCCAAACTGTCTGAGAACTTTAACATGTGAGCGGTGTATAGATGAGACTAGATCAGCCCAATAAAGTAAATGAAGCTTATGCAATGAGTGAATCGGACATAGCAGTGCTGCTGGACTTTTTAAAAACCCTGGTGTCAATGACACTAAAAAATAGGGTGAAAGGGAATTAACAAAGTATGCAGAGCAACAGATGGATTGCATTCTGTAATTGTAGAACTACAAAGTGCACCAGTTTTGAATGTGGAGCTGATCAAATGAACAGTAAGATGGGCATGTGCAGAAACAAGGAGGTGATTTTAATGTTATTGACTGATCAGTGTATACTACTAATTGCAAAGAAGCTAAATCTCCTTCAAAATGGTTTCAATTCCCAGGCTACATGTATTGACCCATTATTATTTAACACAACCCCGACAACATAACCAAACAAAGAAAAAAAACACTATTCCTTTAACTTTTACTTCATTGAAGACTCATTGTATGCACCCAATATATTTCATGTTTTTCTGGTCAAATTTATTTCATTTGTTAATATACATCATGCATTTCGGGTCTTGGCAGGGGCAAATTAGGAATAATAATGTTGTGTCAAACAGGTGATGTCAACAGGTGATTGTAATCATGATTTGGTACAAAAGCAGGAAAGACTGAGTCTCTGAGGAGAAAAGATGGGCAGAGGATCTCCAGTGTATCAACAAATGAATGTGAAAATTATTGAAAAGTTTAAAAACAATATTCCTCAAAGTAAAATTGGAAGGGATTTGCATATGTCTTACTCATTCTTGCTCTTATGTTTTTCTGATTTGGGGTTGTACTTTATTATATAGCACTAGACCTGGGGGCCTTGCAACAGAAGGTCAGAAGGTGCATTTACAAAAGCCTGTGATTGACTGGCATCCTATCCAGGGTGTACCTCTGCCTGCGTCCAATGAATTCCTGGTTAGACATCAGACCCCTCCCCATCACCCTGACCAGGATAAGCGGAGGTAAAACAGGGTGCTTTGCTTTTGCTCTGCTTTGTGATTAACGAAATCCAGCATTTTTAACCAATTAAATTTTATTTGTTTTACCATTCCTATATTGTCTGATTAATCAGGTTTGTGTTAGCTGTGTCCGCTGTCATGCTTGGAGTCCGATTGACTTGAAAACCTTAACTCCAACCTGGGTAGCAGTGGGCTTTGGAGATGTGGATCAAACAATTAAACCATGAAACGCACACATTGGCAGAATTCCAAAAAGTCAGTTTATTACTACTTGACTGAAATGAGCCAGGTCTCATAACTCCTACATGAATGTGGAACTGTTCAAAGTCTCGTAAGTAACTCACAAAAATAAAATTACATAAAATAAGAACATGGTCCAGTGGTCTGTCATTTTACAGCACAACTCCATCAGCTGCTATGCACCAGAACGACATGCCTGGGAATTTACTTGAGCATATCTTAAAGAGACAGTTCACATTGTACTGGCTGTTACACCATGAACATGAATTCTGCTAGATGCCTGAGAACGAGATGACAACACTGCAGGCCAGAGCATCAAAGCTAAAATTGGGCTGTCCAGTCCAGAAATGGACACCAGGCAACCCAACAGAGGGAAATGAGAATCAGTAACTGCGCATCCAAAGTGCACTTACATGGTAGGTGAAGCTGATAAAATGACTAATGAATGTATTTACAAGACAGTTAAACCTAATAAACTATTAGCTAAGTGTAGATAGAATTTTACAAGATGATGTTCCTCTGATAAGAACGGCTATATAGTTTTATACAAAATGTACAGTCTAAGTAAAGTCACAGTAAACATCTCACTAGGAATCTGATAGTGCTCATGTGATCGTACTTCCTCTTAAATGTACAGAACAGATTATGTTCAGTGTGACCACAAACCGTCACAGGGACAGTTGTGCAACAAACAATCTGGAGGGATATAGCACAGCACTTTCTTCTTTGTTCTGTACTTTATTTATTTGCTCGTAGAGTAAATTTATTTACAGTGGTGCTTGAAAGTTTGTGAACCCTTTAGAATGTTCTATACTTCTACATAAATATGACCTAAATCATCATCAGATTTTCACATAAGTCCTAAAAGTAGATAAAGAGAACCCAGTTAAACAATGAGACAAAAAGATTATACTTGGTCATTTATTTATTGAGGAAAATGTTCCAATATTACATATTAGTGAGTGGCGAAAGTATGTGAACCTCTAGGATTAGCAGTTAATTTGAAGGTGAAATTAGAGTCTTCAGGTGTTTTCAATCAGTGGGATGACAATCAGGTGTGAGTGGGCCCCCTGTTTTATTTAAGGAACAGGGATCATTCAAAGTCTGCTCTTCACAACATATGTTTGCGGAAGTGTATCATGGCACGAACAAAGGAGATTTCTGAGGACCTCAGAAAAAGTTGTTTGTTGATGCTCATCAGGCTGGAAAAGGTAACAAAACCATCTCTAAAGAGCTTGGACTCCACCAATCCACAGTCAGACAGACTGTGTACAAATGGAGGACATTAAATGCCATTGTTACCTTCCCCAGGAGTGGTCAACCAACAAAAAAGCAAGGCGTGTAATAATTGGTGAGGTCACAAAGGACCCCAGCGTAACTTCTAAGCAACTGAAGGCCTCTCTCACATTGGTTAATGTTAATGTGCATGAGTCCACCATCAGAAGAACACTGAACAACAATGGTGTGCATGGCAAGGTTGCAAGGAGAAAGCCACTGCTCTCCAAAAAGAACATTGCTGCTCGTCTGCAGTTTGCTAAAGATCACGTGGACAAGCCAGAAGGCTATTGGAAGAATGTTTTGTTGACAGATGAGACTAAAATAGAACGTTTTGGTTTCAAAGAAAAGCCTTATGTTTGGAGAAAGGAAAACACTGCATTCCAGCATAAGAACCTTATCCCATCTGTGAAACATGATGGTGGTAGTATCATGGTTTGGGCCTGTTTTGCTGCATCTGGGCCAGGACGGCTTGCCATCATTGATGGAACAATGAATTCTGAATTATATCAGAGAATTCTAAAGGAAAATGTCAGAACATCTGTCCATGAACTGAATCTCAAAAGAAGATGGGTCATGCAGCAAGACAACGACTCTAAACACACAAGTCGTTCTACCAAAGAATGGTTACAGAAGAATAAAGTTAATGCTTTGGAATGGCCAAGTGAAAGTCCTGACCTTAATCCAATGGAAATGTTGTGGAAGGACCTGAAGTGAGCAGTTAATGTGAGGAAACCCACCATCATCCTAAAGTTGAAGCTGTTTTGTATGGAGGAATAGGGGGTGGTCACACCAGATACTGAAAGCCAAGATTCACAAACTTTTGCCACTCACTAATATGTAATATTGGATCATTTTCCTCAATAAATAAATGACCAATTATAATATTTTGTCATTTTTTAAACTGGGTTTAACTTTCTGTTTAACTTTATCTATAGGACTTGTGTGAAAACCTGATGATATTTTAGATCATATTTATGCAGAAATAAAGAAAATTCCAAAGTGTTCACAAATTTTCAAGCACCACTGTATGGTTTAGTAGCTGTTATTGTTGGTGTGGAAGAGTTCAGTAGACCCACAACCTATTCTCACTTCTAGTTGCTTTGTTGCATGTTCTTGCAGTACTTGTGTGGGTTTATGTCTCGTCAGAGTGCAATATATTTCAGGTTCTTTCTGGTCAACTTCATTTCATTTGCTAATAAACATCCATGCATTTCAGGCCTTCAACACATTCGAAAAAAAGTAGGGATGGGGCAATTTAGGGCTAGTAACGAGGTAAAAAAAATAATTATGTGATTTCAAACAGGTCATTGTAATCATGATTTGGTACAAAAGCAGTTTCCAAGAAGAGTCTTTGAGGAGCAATGATGGGCAGAAGATCTCCAACAAATGTGAGAGAAAATTATTGAAATGTTTAAAAACAATTTTCCACAAAGAAAGATTGGAAGGGATTTGCATATTTCTCCCTCTACAGTACATTATATCATTAAACAATCCAAGGAATCTGGAGGAATTTCAGTGTGTAAAGGGCTAGGACACGAGCCTAAACTAAAGAGGCATGATCTCTGATCCCTAGGATGGCACTGCATCAAGAACCGTCATTCATCAATAGCTCATGTCACCACATGGGCAAGGGATTACTTTATCAAACCTTTATGAGGCACTACAATACGGAGTTACATTAACAAATGCCACTTAAAATATTACTGTGCAAAAAAGAACCCTTGAGTTAATCCAGAAGTGGCATCAACTTCTCTTTGCTCGGCGGTATCGGTGATGGACCATCACACAGTTAAAACATGTATTGTGGTCAGACCAATCAGTATTCCAGGTCGTTTCTGGAAAAAATGGATGCTGTGTGTGCCATACCAAAGGACAAAAGGACCATCCAGACTGTTATCAGCTACAAGTCCAAAAGCCAGGCTCTGTCATGGTATGGGGTTGTGTCAGTGACCTTGGCAAAGTATTTACACTTCTGAGATGGCAGCATTAATGCAGAAAAGTACACCGAGATTTTAGGGCAACATTTAAAGACATCTTCTAGACGTCATTTTTCCAGGGACATCCATGCATTTTTCAACAAGACTCAACCTTTTGTTGATACTGCTTTTGTACCAAATCATGATTATAATCACCTGTTGACATCACCTATTTGAAATCACACTACTTAGTTTGTTTTTTTTACCTCATTACTAGCCCTTAACTGCCACAGTCCCAACTTTTTTTGGAATGCGTTGCAGGCCTGATATGCAGGAATGCTTATTAACAAATGAAATGAAGTTGACCAGAAAAAGAACTGAAAAATCTTCAGTTCATACAGTCTGCAATGAAATAATAGTAAAAGGAACTGTAAAGAACACTGAAGGTTTTTTTTTTTCCATACGGTTTCAATTTCTGATTTGGGGTTGTACATTATTTGAGGTTAGTGACCTGATAGATTAAGTCAAATAAATAATGTTGTACAACTCTAATAGCTCCAACTATGTGAGAAAATTATTTTATATCAGTGTCGCAAAACTTTGTAACTCTTCAGAGCAGCAGATGACATTTTACAATGGTTCTTTAAGGTTGTCATTGTATCACAAACCTTTCTGGCATCCCAAAACTGCCAAAGATTGCTACACACTGAATATTAACATGTTTTTACCTCGCTCACAGTATCTTTCCCAACACGTTTGAAACATGTTATATGGCTTTTTTGAGGGTTACTTCCCTCATTGTGGTGTGCCAGAGACACAATGTACTGAACATCAGTGATGTTGTTTTCAAAACAGACGCACCAATTGGTGAGCACAGATGCTCCTGAATGAAATGATGCTTTATGTAAACAGCCCAAACACTAAAGCCATGCTAGCCTAGATAGAACATGCAATCATTTAGCCATGATCATCTGGGCTCATTTGCAAATTTGATAAGCTTGGTTACTTTTCATGAAACCTTGATTTTCCCTTATGATTTCAAGTTTGCACACTAGTTTTCAACAACTCCAGCTCTCAACTACAGATGGATGAGAATCAGTTTTTGCTTTGTGACTATCTCTCTGTTTATGGTTGCTTGCAAAAGCAGTATAACCGTATGAAAATACTCCCGTTGACTTGCGGTTGTGTCATTACGTGCACTACTGAAAGTCACATATCTCCACCTTATCATGCTATTTACATCTAGACTTTGTGGAGGCAGCCTCTGTAACAGAACACACACAATGCCTCAGTCAGACTTGTTGTCAAGAGTGAAAAAGTACGCTGCTATTCTGTGTGTTCAGTATGAGAAATGCACTTGTACCCACATGACTTCATAACACCCACCACAAAGTATTCAAACAGAGGGATCTCTATACACACAGTGTAGGAGATCTAAACACAAGGCTCAGTACATCTCAGTTGTTATATGGGACATAAATGGCCAGTGAAATACACTGATCAAGGCCTAACTTTGGACATATTTTATTATATCACGTGTGTGTGCGCATTAGTGTGAGTGTTATTATATTTTGCATACAGCAATTAATCACAAATAAACCTTATTTAATCATATAAAATGTGAATCCAAATCCCCATAGCAACACAAGCCACAATTTCAGCATCTATGCACTTAGTGCCCTTACACACCCCCACCATTTGATTTTAGAATAAGCCCAAACATATGTGACTGTAACTGGCAGTGGCCGTGGTTTTAATACATGCCATCATCAGTGAGTAGGAAGCACAGAAGAGAACAAAATGTTCCAGACACTGAAAACTGAAAGTAGGTCATGGCGCTTTTTATAAGGTCTTCTGCCTCCCCCACTCGGACTTAAACTACACTGCAGCCACCCTGCAACTCAGCAAAGCACATAGTCCATTACAAAACATAGGAGAGAACATTTGATTGGTTATTCTTTCTTTTGGTGTGCTAAACTGTACTGAAATCAGTGATTGTAATTCATGCAAATTAAGCAAGGAGAGAAAATTTGATCAAATTAATTAGATTTGCATCATTAGTGCAACGAACAGACAGTCTGACTGGTCCTACGACACAGGCGTGTATTTGTGATGCATCTAATTTCTGCATCATGTATCATTCAGTATATGGTCACACTTAATTTAACTTTTTAACTGCATATTTTCCCCTAAACACAGACAGTTATCAGAGGCGTAGCTGTACCCTTTCTAGTTGGTTGGCCAACTGGGATATCAGGAAAAACACAGTGGTGCTTGAAAGTTTGAAAACCCTTTAGAATGTTCTATATTTCTGCATATAACCTAGAATGTCATCAGATTTTCACACAAGTACTAAAAGTAGATAAAGAGAACTCACTTACCAAATGAGACAAAAATATTATACTTGGTCATTTATGTATTGAGTAAATGATCAAATATTCCATATTGGATGGCAAAAGTATGTGAACCTTTGCTTACAGTATCTGCTGTGACCCCCCCTGTTCAGCAATAACTACAACTAAAATGTTTCTGTAACTGTTTATCAATCCTGCAAATCGACTTGGATGAATTTTATCCCAATCCTCTGTACAGAACAGCTTCAACTCTGCGATGTTGGGTTTATTTTTACTTCCACGACACTTCTACCATAGACTGACTTGTGTGCTGGTATAATTCAGAATTAATTGTCCCATCCATGGTGGTAGATTGGCCTAGATGCTGCAAAAAAGGCAAAAACAATAATACTATCTCCACCATGTTACATAAATGGGATAAGATTCTTATACTGGAATGCAGTGTTTTTCTCAAGACATAACACTTCTCCATTAAAATAGAAAAGGTCGAATCCAATCACAAATTGTTTTTCCAATAGCTTTCTGGATTGTCCATGTGCCACATGATGGGCAACAGTTTTTTGTTTGGAGAGTAATGGCTTTTCTAACATGCACATTATTGTTGTTCTGAGTCTTGATGATGGACTCATTCACAACCATTCCTTCATTCACTCTTATGTGCTTAATCCTGAATAGAGTTGCAGGAGAGCTGGGTGCAAGGCAGGAACAACCCTAGACAGGGAGCCAATCCATCATAGGGTATGTACACTCGAACACTCACACACTAGGGGCACTTTAGAAACACCAGGTAACCTATCACGCATGTCTTTGGGCTGTGGGAGGAAACTGAAGTACCAAGAGTAAACCCACATGGACACAGGGAGGACATGCAAACTCCACACAGAAAAGACCCAGACCACTCCACCTGGGGATCAAACCCAGGACCTTCTCGCTGTGAGGCGACAGTGCTACCCACCGAGAAACCATGCCCGATGATGACTCGTGAACAGTACTATTAAACAATGTGACAGAGGCCTTTAGTTACCCTCAGGTCCTGTGTGACCTTCCAGACTATTACATGCCTTACTCTGGGAGTGATTTTTGGTAACTATAGACTTAAAAAAATACCACAATTTGTACGCAATCTGTTTGACTATGCATATGTGAAGTCCAAATCTTTACATATGGGGTTTATAATATTTCCCGGCAAATCTTTTCCTGAAGGCCTTCCTGAAGTTGTTCACATTATGGTACCATACCACAAATATGTGTTTTGAATATCAGACTCTGATAGATCCCTGTTCTTTAAATACAATGGTATGAATACTCAAACCTGATAGTCATCCCACTGATTACAAACACCTTCAGTTTAACTGCTAATCAGGAAGGTTCATATAGCCTACTTTGGCCACTCACTAATATGTAACATTGAATCATTTTCCTCAATAAATAATTGACCAAGTATAATATTTTTGTCTTATTTATCTACTCTTACGACTGAAAATCTGACGATGCTTTGTATCATATTTGTGCAGAAATATAGAAACACTTTCAAGCACCACTATCTCATACACAACATGTACAAAATACTTAATTTTACTTGAGAAAAAAAAATTACTTCTGGCAGCATTACCTTTGAAACAAAAACATGGTTGAACCGTGCATACTCACCCACCCTATCAAAAATTCAGTTGGATCTTGATCGGTATCTGTGCTATCTCTTCAAACTGGCACTACATGCACTACTTGGCTCGCGTCTCCCGTGCGTCACAGGGTCACATGTTTAGCACCTTGTTGCAGCGGGTGTCCCTAAAGACCTGCAGAATCCGATTCTTTTCAGCCACTGGTAAATTTTCTGACAGAAGACTTTGATTATTATACATGCATCTAGCCTTACTATCCTTACACTGGGTACCAAAAGAAATATACACATGCGTACACTACTGATATGCATGGCTGTCATTCTTATTAGCGCCACATGATGGGGTCAAAGAACTTTTATTTTGGTGAAGGACAGAGCGACTGAACACTAAATCCTCTCCTGCTCATGTCTTGATTTTTAGTTAAATTGACAAATGATATATATTCATTGTGATGCCAAGTTTAGCCGAAGTAGCTTGATCAGGAATGCCCAAAACAACAACAACAAGGAACAAAAAGGGCAATGCATCATTTGTGCCAAAAAGCATTCATTTATTAAATAGTTTAGATGTTGGCACATTAATTATAGCTGGATTGTGGTGTCATTGTGGTGTTTATAGATGTTTTGGTGTTGTTTATATATTATTATTGATGATGTGGTCTTTGATGTGGCTTCTTTGTGTATAAGACATTCCCTTCCAGGCAAAAAAGTTTCACTCATTCATTCATTCGTTCATAGTTGGTGTACAATTTCGATCTACAACCCATTTGTTTATACATTGACCGCAGCATAAAAGTACCCCCTCATACACCAGTATAAAAGTCAACCACAGGACTTTTATGACTATTCAGTAGTCAGTACAGACAGTACAGTTGTGATTTTGATAAATATGGATAGAGAATTCTCTTCCCAGCAGTCACACTGAGGTATTTAAAAATGACAGCACACTTGCTGCACCTGATACTTTCATACCTGCCCCACACACGTTACCATGCTGTGCTGAGAATGCCATGGTGATCCATTTTAGGTAGGTAGAGGGTGGGCTGACTAACTGTGCATAGCAACAGCATACAGACATTATCTTACATGCTTCTCATGTAAAGTAGATGTAACTGTTAAAATCACTAATAGGTGCAGCTACAGTGGGGCAAAAAAGTATTTTATCAGCCACTGATTGTGCAAGTTCTCCGACTTAGAAAGATGAGAGAGGTCTGTAATTGTCATCATAGGTACACTTCAACTATGAGAGACAAAATGAGAAAAAAAAATCCAGGAAATCTCATTGTAGGATTTTAAAGAATTTAATTGTAAATCATGGTGGAAAATAAGTATTTGGTCAATAACAAAAATTCAACTCAATTCTTTATAACATAATCTTTGTTGGCAATGACAGAGGTCAAAAGTTTCCTATAAGGTTTGCACCAGGTTCACACACACTGTAGCTGGTATTTCGGCCCATTCCTCCATGCAGATCTCCTCTAGAGCAGTGATGTTTTGGGGTTGCTGCTGGGCAACACGGACTTTCAACTCCCACTTTGGTCCCAGCTCTCTGCAGGTCATTCATCAGGTCCCTCCGTGTAGTTCTGGGATTTTTGCTCACCGTTCTCATGATCATTTTGACCCCACGGGATGAGATCTTGCATGGGACCCCAGATCGAGGGAGATGGTCTTTTGTTTGTCTTCCATTTTCTTACAATTGCTCCCATAGTTGATTTATTCACACCAACCTGCTTGCCTGTTGTAGATTCACTCTTCCCAGCCTGGTGCAGGTCTATAATTTTCGTCCTGGTGTCCTTCGACAGCTCTTTGGTCTTGGCCATGGTTGAGTTTGGAGTCTGACTGTTTGAGGCTGTTTGTCTTTTATACAGATAACGAGGTCAAACAGGTGCCATTAATACAGATATCGAGTGGAGGACAGAAGAGCTGTGATTTCTGTGAGAGCCAGAAATCCTGCTTGTTTGTGGGTGACAAAAATACTTATTTTCCACCATTATTTACAATTAAATTCTTTAAAAATCCTACAAAGTGATTTCCTGGATTTTTTTTTTCTAATTTTGTCTCTCATAGTTGAAGTGTACCTATGATGTAAATTACAGACCTCTCTCATCTCAAGTAGGAGAACTTGCACAATCAGTGGCTGACTACATACATTTTGCCCCACTGTATAAAGTAGGTGTACATAATAAGTTGACAACCTAATGTACAACTGTCAGAAAATGTTTGAGAATCTGGGCTCCTTTTCCAACACTCAGACCTTTATATTAATGAGATGAAACTGGAGGTGACAAATCTCTCAAAGAAATAAGGTATTTTGTGGATCTACAGGGTGCAGTAACTTTGCACCATTCAAAGTAGATTTACAGCCTACCATGGGAATACTGGGTGCAAGATGGAACACATTTTATGGAGCTGTGTGAACTTCAGGAACAGCTTGTAGATCTGTAAATGATTATAAATTCCTACATTACACCATTAATAAAAGCACTGCAAACAGTAAACCTCTTGGTTCATTCTTTTCTACACTGAAACTCTTAACAGCTGATATTATTTTACACAATGGTGTAATTTCGTGTTGTTCTTTCACACCATTATGGATGCTGTAATACCTCTTTTTTATTTGCGACAATTACGGACACGAGCACGTGTCACTCTGTTTTGCTTTCTTTTTCATGTGTTTATACTTGCTTTTTCTTAGTTAGAATCCTGGGGGTTCTATCCTGCACAGGTCTCAGTGTGCCCTGGAAGAGATATCAGGCCATCATAGGAAGTGTCCTGCTTTACCCCTACTTACTGTGGTTGGGGTCACTGGGGAGAGTTTGGAGCCTGGACAGAGTGCCAGACTATCACAGGGTTCTCTAAATGCACCATCTAACTTTCATGTTGCATCCTCACCCAGGATTCAAAGATGGGCTCTGCAGTTTCCAGCAGCTGACTCTTACCGCTGAGCTTACCACTACCCTCTACTTTGCTGATTTTTAAAAAAATGATCCGAATAATACATTACTGTACTTACTTAACCCTCCTTTGGTGTTCACATAAGTGTTCCATCCTTGCCGTTTGCAAGGTCAAATTTAGCAGGCCACCTTTAAGCTGTTTATAAAGTATTTCAAACCATTGGTTATTAATTCAGCAGACACCCTTACACCGAGCAAATTACAGCTGATACAATCTTACACTCTAAGCAATGTGAGTGAAGGGCGTTGCTCAAGGATCCAGCAGTGGCAACTTGACAGAAGTGGGATTTGATCCCCAGAACTTCTGGTCCACAGTCTTGTACTTTAAGAGCTAAACCACCATTTATCATCAATGTTACATTACAGCTATTAAGCAACCCCTTTCCTAGGCATTATCACAAAATGTGCACTTTATTTTCATCCAATTCATTTTCTATGGCTTATCTGACAATCAGCTCTAACCAGGCAAACCTGAAAATCAGATTTATCACAAGATATGTGTGTCTTTTTAATCCCATAAATTTTCTATGGCTGCTCAGATCTGAACGGAACAGCACATATGTCAGAAATTTGAACAAATATCCTGAAATTCAATGAAACAAGTTATTATTAATTTTGGTTATTTATTGTCATTGTGTGGGCAAAGTCATGAAGCCTTGTGTCAGTCATGTAACAGAAACCATAGTTATGGATGAGGAAAATACCAAGCTAGATTAACAGGAGAGTTAATATTGTTATGTGAAGAATGGAGTGTGTAAAATCACACACAAATGAGTATTGTTTGCATGTAATTAATTTAGGCAAAACATTCTGTGATCGATTTATAAAGAAATCCATTTAATTCCAAACGTTTACACACTGAACGATTGTGTGCTGTAAGTCAACGTATGTATTTGAATGCCAAACTGTTAATAAACACATTATAGGATATCTGGGCTTGTCTTATTGTTTTAATTTATATACGATCATTTGGTGTGTGTTCAGTGTGACCTTACATTAGTTGTCTTTGTAAGTAACAGTGAATTTACACTATGCCTGCTTGGTCTATACTATTTACTATGGACAATGAATGAGTTCTAGTTTCATCTATGTGCAAACATTTAACTGTTCCATGTCCTACACAATGGCAAAGGAATTGATTGTTAATTCAGGCTTCTGACTGACATTAATCCATTCGCAAATCAGAAGCCCAGGGGTGATAATTCAACACAAAGGCAGTGGCTATTTGCATCTCCAAACAGAGCCTGCAGTGATCTATGGTGGCTACATGGCATCCTGGAGCATGATTAATTTCCCCACCAGAGGACACAGTGAGCGAAATAAAGCACTGGAATCAATAGTGCCCTTATTGACAGGCTTTTCCAAATAACTTTGACATTTATGTGTTATCACTGTAAGGAAAATATAACTCTCCCGCAATCCTGTTAAACTTTCCAAAAAGAGAAGATAAAGGAGAACGAACTCAGAAGAAACTCAAATTGCTCTGTTCGAATTCTCTGCTGTGGTGCTCTATTTGCTGAGCTGCAAAGTGTCTGGAATCAGGTTTGTGTAACAGAAAGGTCCAGTCTTTCCTTTGAGGCAGTAATGTCTTCAAGGGAACATTAAGCCATCACAATGGCGGCAGCAGTACAGTGCTTTGTTGAGAAAGCACACTACGGGGGCTGGTGATTTGGCCTTGGCTTAACAAGGGAGAAAAGTGGGCCCACAGCTTTCCGCTTTTAGCGCCTGACAACAGCCTCACATAAATGGAGGCTCTCTTGTCCAGTTTGCAAACAGTGCTGTGTTCATCAGGCAGATAATGTCTCCATTCCATTTTACTTCCCACCTTAGGCTCTACTCCAAGCAATCGCTCATTGCTACATGAGGGATTAGATTCTTTAAACTAATATGTTGTAGATTGGATGTCTAGCTACGGTGGACGTGTTGAGCCAGTCTGAATCAATAGGCAAGATTCCATGAACAAAGTTAAGGTGACAAGTAGGACTGCTAGAAAGGAGAGCATGACCTTTGAGAATTCAATCGGAAACGTCTCCCAACTACGCCAAGTTACCACAGACAACCTGCCGCGGCTTAGCTCATGGATCATTTATTTCGCCGGACACTACCAATTGTGGAAGAGGGGTTGATTCTTGTAAACAAAATCAGTTCCATCAATTCCAGCACCCCCTGGGTCAAACTGGTGAGTTTCTCTCTCCTGTCTCCTCTTCTTTCTCTCATGTCTCTGGAATCAGGGTCTATCAGTGGTTGACCAAAGGTTATTGGAAGAACATCGGCATGTCTCCTTGGATTCCTGTCTTGTTTAAAACCACTTTTGCAGAGTGCTCTTCAACGTCTTGCATTAGCCAGCTTTCAATTACAGCCAAGGGCTCATCTACATAGTGCACAGGGCAGGGATCCGCTCTCTCAGCCTGTGCTATTACACTGCCGCCCTGACAGGAAATCCATACGCATCTACTGCAGCCATTTAGCTCCCACTTCTCTATTTGCGGCTGTGAACTTTTGTGTCATTTCTTTTATGAAAAAGCCTTGATAAATAATTTAAAGGTGAAAGCTTTGTCTAGTGGCAAGGTTACAGGCAAAACATCCAAAATCGCAGTCGTATAAGGTCCGGGATCAATTTCTAAACCTGCCACTGGGCAGCCTGCCTAACATTTTGATACTGCAGCTGGTGCATTACCTCTGTTTGTGGTCTAATGCATTTAGCTTATTATGGAACACCTCCATATTCCTGAGGACTCACATAGCCATTAGAAATCAGGCATTTCAAGTCAGAGCCACTTTCTCATAGCCTACACATGCCCCATACGGTCAACAGGGGGCAGTGTGACCTGAAGAATTGGCCACTGAAGCGTCTTTTTGTCCTCCAACTGGCGCAGTCGTCTTGTTTGAAGGAAAACACTGCATTGCATTTAGGGCATTTGTGTAGCAGCAGCAAAACAGAATACCTGTGGATTTAAAGCAGTCTCTGGCATTCTGTATTGTATGCCTCAATTATGTTTGGACAGCTTGCTCCATGTATGATTAACACTGATACAATTACTAAATTTTATGTCTGTGGAGATGTATAAATATCAACTGGGACACACACTGAGTTTACAGTGCATTTGTGCAGAATGCCTACAATTATTACTACCTTGTAATGAATAGCTTTCATTGCTCACTTCAAGGACAATCAAAATTTTCTTTTTTTTAAAAACTCTCTTATAGGGTGTGCTTCATTTGGCAGATAATTAGCACTGTGAAGACTTCTGGCTGACTGCTCTTCACTAATTCATGCACTAAATTATCAGCAGAAGAGAAAGAGGATTAAACAGATTATCACTTGTCATTACTTGGAGAGATAATATTTCTCATACGGGCAACTCCCCATGAGAGGCATTATACTGTAGAGATTGACTTGTAGATTTGTGTGTGTTTTTTGCAGCGTAATAGACACATTATATTGGTGTACCTGATGACTTAAACAAGCTGCTGATTTTTTAGAGATTTCAAATATTTATATTACATTTCCTCCAAGTGGGTCTGAGGAACTTGGAGTGAGCAGCCTGCCACTATGAAGCACTTTTCAGTCTTTACGTGGGTGACCTGAATAGGCTGGGACACACCAAACACTATGCCCTGCCTAGACAGGGTTTTCTTCTAGGAAATTCATAGGAACCTTGAGCATCAACGTGTGAAAGCCATGTGCACCATGTCGATAGTAGTGCACTTCCTACCAAGATCTTATGTTTTCTCTCACTCTGCCTAGAGTACAAAGGAACTTTATTTCATTTTTTTGAGAGCCAAGCCACAATTAGCAACCCATTTTTGCATGCAAATTGAATTACTTGTTTCCATGAGACCTTAAGACCTCACAGACACGGGCTATTCCCCACTCGTCCCTGAAGCAATGTGGGTCTGGCAGCATTAACATTTGATAAGAGGAGTCGTTTACAAGTCCCAGCTGCCTGCGAGCCGCAGACGGTGACCTTTCAAACCACTGTAAATCTCAGACCTTTACGATGTATGCTGCTTTTGTCTAGGCCATCAGAAAATTCCTTTATTCAGCCAGCAAAAGCACAGACTTTCCTTTCAATAGGTGACCTGCCTTAACAGCATTACTTTCTACATGATACCAGGGCGACATCTGCACCAATAAATATTACTAATGTGCTAGTTTTTCTTATATGATGAATTTATTATTGAATCTTTGTTAGGTTATATCTTGAAATGGCATTTGTTTTGGTTTACCTGGCAGAACCTATAGTTCAGCATTAAGCTGCTTATTGTGGTGATTGATTTTCAGAACTGGCCAGTTGTAGATCATCCACCAGTGAATTCTGTTTAATCTAATTTGAGTACATAGTAAAACATTCTGCCCAGGGAGAGAGGGAATGTGAGAGGAAATGGGGACAAGTCTGAGCCCAAGGCAAGGAAGAACAAGCAGGATGCTGAGTTTGGATAAGCAAATATTGTAGATTAACCCAGGTGGTGCGGTGAACAATGCAGTAGCAAACCGCACAGGTATTACGATGAACACGCTCACTTACTGAGTGTGGTAAATTCATGGTCCTAAGTGTGTGCTAGATTAAATTTGATAAATCGGCATGAGAGAGGTGAGATGATTTTTTGTCATGCAAAAACATGTGGATTACTAGATTATTCAGTGGGAGATACCACCTTCCATCAGTGCTGTTTAATGAAACACTGACATTAACATCATTCCAGCTCAGTCAGAATGTTAAAACTCAGCAACTTTTTTGCAGAAAACCTGTGCAATCATGGGGAGAACATGCAAACTCCAGTCAGGCAGCATACATATTTACAATGCATTCAGAAAGTCTTCAGACCCTTTCACTTTTTCACATTTTGTTACATGAGGCCTTGTGCTAAAAAGTCCCATTTCCCATTAGTCAGCACTCAATATCCCATAATAACAAAGTGAAAATGTGAGAATTGTAGAAAATTTTGCAAATTTATTGAAAAGGAAAAACTAAAATATTACATTGACATAAGTATTCAGACGCTTTATTCAGTACTTAGTAGAAGCATCTTTGGCAGTGATTACAGCCTCTAGTCTTCTTGGGTATGATGCCACAAGGTTTGCACACTTGGATTTGGGGATTTTCTGTCATTCTTCTCTGCAGATCCTCTCAAGCTCTCTCAGGTTGGATATGGAGTCTCTTCAGGTCTCTCCAGAGATGTTCGATTAGATTCAAGTCAGGGTTCTGGCTGGGCCACTCAATTACATTCACAGAGTTGTCCCTACTCCTGTGTTGGCTGTGTGATTAGGGTTATTGTCTTGTTGGAAGGCCCATTTGGCACAGTTTGAAGTCAAAGCGCTCTGGATCAGGTTTTCGTTAAGAATATCTCTGTACTCTCCTCCATTCAGCTTTCCGTCAACTCTGACCAGTCTACCTGTCCCAGCCACTGAAAAACACCCCCACAGCATGATGCTCAATGACCATGCTTCACTGTAGGGATGGTATTGGGGAGGCGATGAGTAATGCCTGGTTTCCCCCAGACATGACACTTAGAAAAAGGTTCAATCTTGGTTTCTTCATACCAGATAATCTTGTTTGTCTGAGAGTCCTTTAGGTGCTGTTTTGCAAACTCTAGATGGGCTTTCATGTGTCTTTTATTGACTAGTTCTGAATAGTCCTGTCTGCCATAAAGCCCAGATTGGTGTAGTTCTGCAGTGATGGTTGACTTTCTGTAAGTTTCTCCCAACTGTGCACAGGTTCTTTGGAGCTCATCCAGAGTGAACATTGGGTTCTTGATCACCTCTCTTACCAAGGCCCTTCTCCCCTGATTACTTAGTTTGGTAGGGCAGCTCTAGGAAGAGTCCTGGTTGTTCCAGATTCCACTGTGCTCTTGGGAACTTTCAGTGCAGCAGATTTTTTTTGTAGCCTCCTCCAGATCTGTGCCCCCACACAATCTTGTCTCTAAGCTGTAAAGGCAGTTCTTTCCTCCTCATGGCTTGGTTTTTGCTCTGATATACATTGTTAGCTGTGAGCATAACAAAGTGTTATCATTTCAACATTTGAACATGAACATTTTGGAACAACCCTTCATTTATCTATCACATATCCGGTATACAGTTAAGCCCAACTTTTGAT
Source organism: Ancistrus triradiatus (assembly GCA_025084515.1). Classification (NCBI taxonomy): domain Eukaryota; kingdom Metazoa; phylum Chordata; class Actinopteri; order Siluriformes; family Loricariidae; genus Ancistrus; species Ancistrus triradiatus. Next base: position 235,249 of record JAJAGP010000423.1, on the reverse strand, counting down.
TTATAGTGAATTATTATTGATCAATAGATTTTTTTGGCTGGAAAGGACCTAAACAACTGGAAAAATAACATAAGACATTGTGTTTGAGATTGTACTGACAAATTCTTAACTATTTATATGTTTATATATGTTTATGCTTTTGAGAAAATGCAAGCTTCTATACCATTTCAAAGGTTCATGGTAACTTTGACCATGTTCTCTGGCATTCTAATAAAAAATGAATTGAGAACATCTGAACTTCTAGCCATATCTAAACAAAAAACATCTTAGATAGGACATCTGGCTGCACACTGTGGCTGCCCACAATACAGAAAAGGTGTTTTCATGTGATAGTATGCAAAACATAATAAAAAAATACAAGAATACACACTGTGAAAAACCTTAATAGGCATGGTAGGAAGACAAGCATGGACCCCTGCACTGGAAAGAAATGTTGTACAAGATGCCAAGAAGAATCCAAGGGTCACCACCAAACTGAACTATCTGCACAATGGTAAAAGTTGCTAGCACTGACTCCATTTGTGTAGCCTTTGCATATTCTCCCTGTAGGTTTCCTCTGGATACTTTCTACATGTACTTCCCACATCCATGTCTAGGCTGTATAATTGGATTAAGTGGGTACTGAGATGAATAAATGAACAAATCATAAAAGCCATCGTGATAAGTCTGAACAATTCTGGTACCAAGGCACCTCAATGCAGACACTCTAGCAGACACTGCACAAGGTTGATCTCACCTGGACGTCAACCAAGTAGGACTCCCCTTCTCCAAGACAGCCACAGAGAAGCTCATCTAGCCTTTGCAAAATCTCTCCTGGAGAAAGAAGAAAGCTTTGGGTCATCAATTCTGTGGTCAGAGAAATGATCTGAAACACATAGAAAAAGTGGATAACAGGAAAATTTTCGAGTGGCCAATCCAGATTCCAGACCTGAATCCCACCGAGAATCGATAGAGGGAATTAAAGATCAGAGTGATGGGAAGGAAGCTTTTCAACCTAAAAGCAAAACCCAGCCATTATCAAGGTTATGAGTGTAAAACGGCCTTCAGAAAATGTTTTGCTAAGAGAAAATGTTGTATGGTTTTGTACAACTGGTAATAAAAGACCTGCTTTTACTGTGGATGAAAAGCAGTAATGGAATAAACTGGTATGAAGCATCTGCAGGTCAGAGGTTATTCTCTCTGGTTCTACATACTGAGCTGAATAAAAAAGTGGAGAGAATTTTTGGAGCTGAAATTTGTACATCAGTCAACACCTAGGGAAATTAGAGTTAGTTGTTTTCAATCAATGGGATGACCGGTCTGAGAGGACACCCTGTTGAATTTAAAAAACATGGATCTATAAAAGTCTGATCTTCACAACACCTTTGTAGAACTGTATCATGGCAGAAAGAGCTGTTGATGCTCACCAGGGTGGAAAATCTTAGAAAACCATCTTTTAAAGTGTTTGCACTCCACCAACCCTCAGTCAGACAGGTTGTGTACAAATGGAAAAAAATTCAAATGCATTGTTACCCTCCCAGGAGTGCTCGACCAAAAAGATTACTCCATGAGCAAGGTGTGTAATACTCTGTGAGGCCACATAATAATGCAGGGTAATGTCTAAGCAGCTAAAGAGCTCTCTCAAAAAATCCATCAGGAGAACATTGAAAAACAATGGTGTGCATGGCAGGGTTGCAAGGAGAAAGCCACTGCTCTCCAAAAAAAACACTGCTGCCAATCAGCAGTTTGCTAAAGATCACATGGACAAGCCAGACAGCTATTTGTAAAAACATTTCGTGGACAGATGAGTCCAAAATAGAACTTTTTTTATTTTATATAAATGAGAAGAATTTCGTAGAAAGGAAAACACTGCAATCCAGCATAAGAAATATATCCCATCTCTGAAACATTGGGGTGGTAGTGTCATAGTTTGAGCCCGCCTTGCTGCATCTGGACCAAGGTGGCTCACTGTCATTGACAGAGCAATGAATTCTGATTTAGCAAATCCTAAAGGAAAGTATCAGAACATCTGTCTGTGAGCTGAATCGCAACAGAATGTGGGTCATGCAGCAAGACGACGACCCCAAACACATGTGGTTCTGCGAAAGAATTGTTGAAGAAGATTAAAGTTAATGTTTTAGAATAGCCAAGTCAGAGTCACCTTAATCCAGTAGAAATATTCTAGAAGGACCTGTACCACATCATGTGAGAAAACCCATCAGCATCCCAGTGTTTAAGCTGTTACCTCTAATATTGCTCCAAGCTGATGTGCAGGACAGATCAATAGTTAGCGGAAACGTTTAGTTGCAGTTATTGCTGCACAAGCGGGTCACAACAGATACTGAAACCAAAGGTTCACAGATATTAGATCATTTCCTCAGTAAATAATAAAAATAAAGTGTAATAACTTTATTTCATTTGTTTAATGTGTGTATTTTAGAACTTGTGTGCAAATCTGTTGATGTTTTAGATGATATTTATGCAGAAATATAGGAAATTGTTGAATTGAATCTGTCAAAGCTGAGAGATACACAGACTCTCCGTTTTCCCTTTAATACTTGTGCCTTCACAAGCCTGCCAAAATGGAATTATTTGTGTGACTGTTCAAGATATGGTAAACACATTCTGTAATTTGTGCTGGTAATCCATACGATTCATGATGAAAAGGATTTCATGTTGAGGACACAGTGACACCTTGTTCGCCTGTATGGAAATGTTAATCCTAATGTGCATGTTTTAACATGAGATAAGAATGTGAGTGAAATGTAAGGGCAACTACCTGGCCCTATACATATATTGTGAATGATAGTCCAAATCGTACCAGTAAAACACACACTAACACACCACCACCACATCGCTGTGACTGCAGAGCTGAGAATGATCCACCGCCCAAATAGTACCTGATCTGCTGGTCCTGTGCTGGTCTTGATCATTATAGAGCAGAGTAAAGGAGACTATCAAAGTATGTAGAGAAACAGACGGAGTACATTCTGTAATTGTAGAACTACAAAATGCATCTACTGTTTATGGTAAGTGGAACTGATAAAATGATGGAGAAACAGCCTGGCATGGTGGTTAGCGCTGTCACCCCACAGTTCCAGAGACTTGAGTTCAAGCCCCTGCCTGACTACTCCCTATATAGTGTTTGCATGTTGTCCCTGTACCTGTGTGGGTTTCCTTCTTCCACATTGCAAAGACATTTATTAGGTCAACTGACATCTCTAAAGTGTCCCAGTGGGAGTAAATAAGTGTGTGTGTGTCCTCTGAAATGGACGATTGTACTGTCTAGGGGTGGTTCCCTCCTTCTACACTGTGCTGTCAGACTCTGGCCACTCGTGACCCTGAATTGGATTAAGTGGGCCAGAAAGTGAGTGAGTCCTAGTGATTGATTGATTGGAATCAGTTTGACCAAGTGCATAATACAGTATGTTGCTTTGTCTCTTTGTTCTCCAGTTAATACAGATTAGGATTACCTAATGCCTCTCTTTGACCCGGGTGGCTTTGCTTACTGGCTCCAATCATTAATTTTTCTTGGGAAAAAAAAACAAAAACTGCACCAGTGTTTGTTTTTACCTTGACTGTTGCTGGCCCCATTATTGTACCAAGCTTGTGGAGGAAAGTACTGGGTGTGCTGCCAAACAAATGAACGTTACTATGACATATTTGTTGTTTCCCCTCTGTTGCCTGTGGTGTTATTATTTGACTGGGCATCAGAAGGACAAAGTAAGAGCCAACAAGCTTTGTCCAACAAGCTTTAAACACATAGTACTCTGTAACTCCACAGGAGTCTCTGTGTAGAAGAAAAAAAAAACAAGACAAGCACACAGCTGAGATGCCAAGGATGCCAAGAAAACTTCATAACCTTGAACCAAGGGAGATGCATTATTCATAACTACAGTGAACATACAAATATACAAAACATTCTGGGGACTCATCTTGCTTTCAGAAATGTAAAATGTACTTATTGTAATGATGAAAGTCATTCATACATTATGACTCAGTCATTTTTTGCGCACGGCAATAAACTTACAGATGACAGCTTTTTTTCAGTCTGACATATGAGACTGGAAAGGTGAAGAGGGATTTGGAGAGGATATTTCTAGATAGTGACACAACATAATCTGTTCCCCTTCATATTGAGACTGCAGCCCTCTAAGCCTGATCTGATGGGTATGGAGCTCAGGGAACAGAACACACTAAAGATCTGAACCCCAGCTGCGCGTACAGCATCACTGCCGGGCTGACACGCAGCGTGGAGATGAACATAATCACCTTGTCATAAAACAGCAATAAGGGCAGTCTGAACAGTCATCTACAGAGAACTCGATAAGAGGCTTTGCACATGTGGCTGACTGCATGGCAAACTCACTTGAAAATGGAAAACATAATACAAATTATGATGGAAAAACTCTTCCACAAAGAGCTTTTCTTCAAATCAGTTTTTGAATTACTGATGCTGCATTTGCAGCTGTCTAAAAACTGGGAAGTTTCCAACCTCTGCGCTGTACAATTCCTCTCCTAGAATTCTTCATTCATAAAATTCTTTATTCACTCAAAGTCTTCTAAAGGATGCTATGACATGAATTGTACTGTCAACTAGGGGTGTAATGATACCCTCTGCTCACGATTCCATTTGATTCACGATATAGAGTTTACGATTTGATTTTCTCACGATTTTTGATTTTATACTTGACAAAAGACATTTCTTTTTTATTTCTGTAATGTAAACAATGAAAACAATGCACATTTTCTAGCATTAAAAAAAATAAATAAAACTTTACTCCCTTGCAATTAAAAGAAATTACTAGAAACATAAGGTTTAAAATTGTAAACAAAATGCCCTATTCTATCAGTGCAATACCTCTGCACAATATTTCTTACATACTTCTTTTTATTCTATCAATAATAATAATAATATAATCAATAATCAATAATAATCTTAAGTGCTAAATCTTTGTGTGCTTGACTGAACTGATCTGTCTGTGTGACCGTCTTATTCTGTTTTTGTGTAGTTTTGCACTGTTTTGGAGCAGTATAACTGTCCAATGACAATAATCTGTTACGTGTCACCATATAAAAAAAACAGGCAAACCGCGAAAATAAAAATATAAAAGGTTTTTAGGTTCCAAATGCAGTTAGGTCCAGATGGAAATTGTAAACCAAAAATATAAATAAATAAAAGAAACTGAATACACAAAAATTAATTAAATAAAACAACAAAGAAAACAGCTTCAGTGGCTGAGGATCGAACCCTGAGTGGACGTGTGGGTTAACGATGTTTTAACCCAACGTGCCACTCAGCCACTAAAGAAACGAATGGGAAAAAAAACGAACAAAAACGTACGCTGTAAGCATACAACACCCCTATGCTATGGTACGCTCACTGCGTGGCTCGGCTAGACAAACAGTGTATGGGTCTGCACCTGTGCAGAGCGACGGAACCCAAGAGAAGCGCCATGAAAGCAGGCCACGGGAACTACTAAACACTTACGGGAGCATGTCACGGACACAGAAAGGGAAAGGACGAGGCTGAGTAAGCAGCATAACGTCCTTTCTAAGTGCGATCGCGAGGGGAATGTTATTTCCTCCGTTCGCGAAGGAGGGAGGGTGACGGCGCGTAAGGCAGGAGGTGGGGCGTGCTTCGCCGCAGCGAGCGAGCCCAATAAACAGCCAAGGAAGCCAGCAACTGTGGGCACTGGAAATGAGCTTGCCCTACACTATTTCTAGGCGCTAACAGTTATCGGCAGCCTCCTGACTGCCCATAGCTGCGATCTTTGAATCACCAGCTTACCTCTGTCCCTGACAAAAAACAGCACTCCAAGGAAAATAACAGCTGAGTCCGCAATGACGCGACACCTGTGTGGGCTCAAGGATGTGCTTAAATAAACCCACCAACAGGTGTTGCCACTTGCGTGAATGGCGCCAAATCAGAGCTGGCACGATCATGCCGAGCAAGCTCACGGGGGTCAGCGTGAACCCTAATATTAACTTAATTTATTTTACTGTAGCTTCACCATATCTTAATTAACTGAGGGAAAACACTCCTTTTTATTTCTGAAGAATAACAATTCAAAATGGTGTACTTATCTCCTATGAAAATGTAAACAAAAATAAACTGTAGTCCACTGCATTTAAAATAAATTAGGATTCTCAAATGAGAAAGGGATATGCATGTGAGTATGACTGTTGTATGTATGACTATGTGAGTATGACTAGTGTTCCAAACTGGAATTGCATTATATGGCGCCAAAACCAAGAATGTATAATCCAATTAGAAGATGCATTGTCCCACCCGTTACACCTCTACTGTCAACTATTTCAACATGGTACATTAATAACCCCTGTGCAAGTAAAAACAAAGCAAGTTTAATGTTTGTTTTAGCAGTACAAATACATTAATACATTATACTTGGATACCAGGTACTGAGATACTGGCAGCTGCAGTGGTTAGTGGTGTTGGAAATGACAGTTCCTGAGGACCAGGGTTCAAATCCCAGATGGGGCTTGCAACGTGAAGGCAGAGTGGTGCATTTACAGAACCCTGTGATGGACTATTGCCCTGTCCAGGGTGTACTACTCTCTGTGCACATATAGTACTGGTTTCTCTCTCACAATCCTGTCCAGTATAAACAGGGGGTAAAACAGGAAGCTATTAACAATAACCTGTCATTAACCTGCCAAGCTTAGAAGGTATACTGTTAAGCAAGCCACTATATTTGCTGAGGGTGTACCTACACTCTGCCTAAGACTCCAAAGGAGTAAACGCTGTATCCACTAATGGGAAGATCAGGAAAAAGTCAGTCTTAGGTACAAAAGATGTACTAAATAGTAAGCAATGTCAACTAATGGTTTTGCTGCTATTTCGACACATCATTCATAAACTACTATACCATCAGAATGAGAAACTTAGCATCTATTTTTATTTAAGGGTCCATATCAGTCTGTAGAGTGTCAGATTCATATACAGCATTTATCTATGAAATATTTAAGATGTACTAATCTAGAAGATTCAGATATTTTTGTGGGGCATAGCTGTCACATCTTCAGTATGCATACAGTGGTGCTTGAAAGTTTATGAACCATTTAGAGGTCCATTTAGAGGTGCCATGATACACTTCCACAAACCTGTGTTGTGAAGAGCAGACTTTGATAGAACCCTGTTCTTCAAATAAAACAAGGTGCCCACTCACACCTGATTATCATCCTTCAAATTAACTGTTAATCCTAGAGGTTCACATACTTTTGCTACTCACTAATATGTAATATTGGATCATTTTTCTCAATAAATAAATGACCAAGTATAATATTTTTGTCTCCATTGTTTAACTGGGTTCTCTTTATCTACTTTTAGGACTTGTATGAAAATATGATGATGTCTTAGGTCATATTTATGCAGAAATATAAAAAATTCTAAAGGGTTCACAAACTTTCAAGCACCAGTGTACACATTGTTAAGTATGATCCCAGTCATAAGCTTTCTAGTAATTGGAAGTACTGTGTTGGAAAATCTGATTTTCTAATTGTCATGAATGCAGTATATGATTACTGACTGCATTTTTGTTACTGTAAGAACCAGAAGAGGTATTAAACAATACTGGGCAAGATTAAAAAATAATATCTATTTATTAATTTAGACTGTGATATAATAATGAAAGGGTGAATTATAGTAAGGAGATTTCTTCCTGTTAACATCAGAATGAAAATAATCTATAGTTACCATGCTATACTAAGTATATATCCCAAGTATATAAAGCATCACACTGGAGAATAATAGGGTTGGAAAACCCATCTCATATGCACATAAATATTTAATAACTCATTTGAGTCCTTCACATACACTGATCTCAGACAAAGGTCTGCATTACCACAGGACTAACATAGCAACTTGAGCTATGAACCTAATATGGTGGGGTATGGTAGCATGATAGCTGAATACTAATGCTTAGAATTTGTTTCCTATTTTCTCTGTGTATGAATTTAATGTGTGCCAGTTGTTTAAATATTATTGGCCTTGCATTATACTCATATAATAGGTTTTAACAAACAGGAATTAATGAATGACGATTACTATGGAATGATCAGCCAAAATATTAAAACCACCTCTTTGTTTTCACACTCACTGTCCATTTTATCAGCTCCACTTATCATATAGATGCACTTTGTAGTTCTAAAATTACAGCCTGTAGACCAGTGGTTCCCAAAGTGGGGAGCGTCGTGCTGTTGCGGGGGTTGAGGCAGGGTTCAGGAAATCAAAAGTATGAAGAATTCTTCTCTCAGAAAACTGGTTAACTTTTAAAGCCACTTTTGTCCAGAGAGAATTACAGTGTTTTAAGTCCAGTGGAGTTTGGAAGCAAAAGATGTGTTTATCAGAGTTAGGGGGGTCTGATTAGACACTGGGTCTTGCCACAAGAGGGAATAAAAGTGCTTCCTCTGTTGCTCTATAAAAAGGCTCTCTGAGCTTACTATTGGGTACTGTGCTTGTTGATGAGAGATCGTTGACTCCTAGACTTGCGTCTAAGACACACTCAAAGACATTTTGGACGGACAGAACCAGGATGGTTGTTTAGACAAATTGCCTGCCATCTAGGTCGTTCTGACCTAGCTGTTAGGAGGCCCACACAGTCCACCAGTAGAGGGGATTATTTAATCCACTGACAACCACCAGCAGCTCCCACAGTTTTGTTGTCCACCATCCAGACACAGGTAGTACTTTCACTGCACACCTCTATTTCTACCTGGATTATTTCCAGGAAATTTGTTGTCACAGCACCCATTACATGTTCCGCCATTGACATCCAGCCATTGACATTGTTTGCAGTGGTGCCATGAACAAGAAATGGATTGGGGCCATATCGTCTTTGGTGTCAAATCCACATTCTGTTTGAGATCCGATGATGGTCAGGTTCGATTATGGAAGCCATATATCCAGACTAGACGTGGCCCACCAGAGGTACTAGAGCCTCCTTTCAATTGGACAGTTTTCAGCAAGAAACTTACCCTTTTGCTCTACATTTTAATCACTTACATATATCATCATTACATTCATATCACGTTTAATTTGATTTCAACAATTCCTTCTTGGTGAGATATTTTATGTGTCAATGAGTGCACAGAAGTGCCCCTGTGAGGATGATGACCACTGAAGAACAGGGTAAAAGGGGGCAACAGATGGACTACAGTCTGTAACGAGTAGGTGGTTTTCATATTTTGGCTTATTGGTGTATGTGTGCATTTGGATTTAATAGACTCACCTGTTTGCTGTGACTGGAAATAGGGAATCAATGTACCATACCATCTGGAAAACTAATTCCTAAAAGACAAACACAAAACATTAAAAGAAACACATTAATAAATATATGGAATGAGTTTCTGTGGCAATGCTTGTGTGAGCAAGCAGACTGTGGAGGTAAATAAAACCAGTATTGCGTGGGAGCAGATCAGACAAAGAATGGAAACCTGCGACAATGGGTGGGCAAGGACAGAAATCAATTAAAATAGTTCTCTTTATAACTAAAGAAATAAGTAAACAAATAGAAGAATCGGCAGCAGATGTACAATCATCTTGGGAAGGAAAATAGTTTTTTGGGAGCCTTCAGAAATTAATTTATTTATTAAGGCTGGTTACTTACTGTTTTTTGGTGCTAGCAGGGAATATCCATCTTAAAAACCCTGCCATAATTAGCAGTCAGCTCACTTTGTAGGCCTTTCAGCTGATGTTGATGCTGAAGTTTTTTGAAAATACATCTTGCTGGAGAACAGGACTGGATATTGAACTCCAGCTCCCTGAGCAATGCAGCTAGGCCAGCGGATCATTTCAACATGCCTTGTGTGCCAGCCTTTCTTCAATGTGAAGCTTCTCCAACCACATTGAGGCCAATTAGGGGTGCACTCTTGAAAGAACAGCAATTATTCCTTTGCACGACATGCATGGCTCCTCGCGTTCCACCCATTATTATCTCCTGGCTCCCCCTCTGCGAGGTGCTCGCAAACTGTTCACGCATCCCGACTCCTGCGAGCTTCACTGAGCCTGGCTGTCCAATGCTCCTGCTTGACGCCGACAGGCCCAGGCGAAAATAGAGCACAGAATAAAAGCGAGCAAGTGGAGTGATTAGGAGAGAGCATCAGCAATGAAAGTACTGGTTTCAATCACAGCCCCCTGCGTACTTGCCAGCGACGTCTCATTTAGATGCACAGTAATTGCTTGTCTAATGTCAGAGCACAAAAGCATCAGTGCATTCGTTGGTGAGGTCAAGCAACTGGGCTCAAATGA